>JAUTXX010456786.1:1704-22870 GCA_032273605.1 Panulirus laevicauda
ATTTTGCTTTGGTAGAAAGGAACTTTACTGACAGTATATTTCTTTATCAATATGATAATATGAAGCACTGTCTGTTGCAGTTACAAATTCCAGTTGCTTTATATATTTTATGAACTGATCAAATGCAGCTGATATATCAATAGTTATGATGTTTGTACACAAATGCTTTTCATGACCATTAGAAATGCATTGAAAGTTTCAAATGGATAAGTTATTTACTGCATAAGGTTCTGATAGAACCATTTGCATGTTAGCTACACACAAGTTGGTGACTCATTAATAATAGATTTTTATTTAGTTTTAGTTGTAGATTAGCTTACCTTAGTTGCCTATAACAGTACTAACATGGGAGACGTAATATATCTCCTATTGATAGTTCTGTTTTTTGGCCACATTCATAGTGCAGCCTTCTTGGTAGTGTGGCACACAAGCTCACACCTTCTTATAACTTTCTGAGATCACTGTTTTCCATTTGCTTATCTTTTAGTGTGTTGCCATCTGCCAGACTGTCATTTCTTACTGTTCTGTTTTTGCTTTCCCCTTATGTATTCTTGTTAAGGCAACTTCATTCTTTTAATTCAGTTGTTTATTGTAGCACAATCAGTTGGTGAGTGTAATTCTTAAAGCTAGAATCCTTAATGGTGTTTCTGACTCTTCCTGAAGGGTTGCAACTTTGCAGGCAAGAAGGTTTAGCTTAGCTTGGGGTCTTTGATATGATCTGCTCATGCACACATAGCCATACCTATCAGTGAGATTGAACCTACAGATCTTGATTTCAAAGTGCAGTGCACTAATGCTGTGCTGTGGCACCCTTAAATGGTGGTTGTTCACTGCCAGATCAAGAAATAAGAGTTCTGCAACAAGTGATATTAATGTTACTGGACTTTTGACATCAGAGATGGTCAGTATCTAAAAAATTTTTTGACGAAAATTATACATGTGCCACCATGTTTCATACTGTGACCTTTGCCACCCCATATGAATAAGTTAAGATAAATAGATTAAATTGTTTCAGCAGAGCACCTTGTTATTCTACATGTAACATTTTACATCATTTTTTTCATTTCTAAAGCTTTAGCATCAGAGAAGTCATGAATGTTTTGATTGTAGTGCCTGAAACATTGTGGCATATTTAGAAGAATGAAATTTATTTGCAGTTAATTGCATGAAAATTATAGTTCAGACATTAATTATCTGGTGAGTGTAGTTATTCGGTTGTACTCACTTGTTTCAGATCCATAGGTTTCTTTGAAATTATCACAAGGAAATATCATCCCTTTGAAAAACAGCTATTTGGTACTTGAATTTTTGACACTTTGATGAATGAAGGAAAAGCAACTTGTCCTACCATAGATTTTCCTTCTAGTCCTCTTATGCACTTATTTTTGAATTCGTGTGTCATTATTTTTGAAAAGTAACTAAATCACAGAATGTGTTGCAGTATTTAATGTATGTGATATTTCACATTCACAACCACATTGATCCTCTTAATTATTATTATTATATATATCTTTTTTGAGCTCTCCAGTTCAGACTTAATTTTATTAAGCACTTACAAGCACCAACACTTCAATTTCCAATGAATTAATTAGTTGAAAATGAAGTAATTTCATTACCTACAGTGGCACCAGCACAACCAATGTAACACAAACCAGAGTGACACCTCGACCTCATGTGCATGTCACTCCACTTAATGTGCCAGGGATGGGAATGAACCAGTTTGATCCATTCCTACCATGTCAGAGTCATCATATCCGGCCTGCCACAAGGAGGAGACATCAAGCTCAGACACAGGTGGGTGTTTAGTCCATTACATATATATACTTTTGATTTCTAAAATTGTAAGTCTTGACTTTGTTAAATAATAGGACATAGATGCCTACCATATTATTTTGCAATAGTGTCATGTGAATGTAAATGTAATTAAAATACAGTGATTCCTTCTGGAGTGTGAATGATGAAATGGTAAAGCTAGATAAGATCAGCTAGTGGGTTAAGTTTTTATGTTCTTAGGGATTAGTATTTTACAGTTATTGCTGTTTCCAATTTTTGTTATCTTGATGCCCTTAATGTTTTTGGTTTTCCCTTATTTGCATTGGCTGTGCTGCATTACTTTTAGTATTATAATTCCTCTACAGATTACATCAAATTCTTATTGTACTGAAGAACAGGCAAATTTTTGCATAACATTCCATTCATATTGTACTCACTGCATGACAGTAAAACTGATCAGAGTGAGTTTTCCTTAGAACATGTGGCTGGTGAGGAAGGAGCAGGGGAGAAGCAGCTGTAGTGCTTTTCTTCTTGAAGAACTCAGTAAGTCTAGCCAGTTGGCTTCCAAAGAATTCTATGAAAAATTCTTGAAATACATGCTGAAACTGATAGTATTAACTTGATGCTTGTTCTTTGTCTTTATTGTAATGAAATCATTTATTGCATCACACATTGTAGGTTGTTCATAATTTCTTTTGTTCCTCACTTTTTCATTAACCCTTCTTCTTCTTTCTCCTCATATGATTCAGGGTGGTGAATTTCTTGGAGGTTAAGCATTGCTCACACAGCCAGTTAATACGGGTGTTCCTCTAGTTGTTCCTCAAGAGCTTTTGGTCCTAGTTTCTCCTCTTTGCAAGTGATTTTGTTCATGATGTCAGTAAGGAATTTATCATTTACTTTGTGATCATCTTATTCCTTAAAATCATTTATCATTGAAAGGCATATTTTCTTCCACATGCCCCTATAAGCAGATTCCCACGCATTTTGCCAGGCAGACAATCAAGTACACTGCATCTAGTGTTTTGTTTTATTTTTGTCTAGGTCCTTTGAAATGCTGTATATCTTGCTCAAAGTAAAAAAGATGTTGCATCACTTAAAGTAGAAGGTTGTAGATCATCAGGTTCACTTGGGC
The DNA here is from genome assembly GCA_032273605.1 of Panulirus laevicauda. NCBI lineage: Eukaryota > Metazoa > Arthropoda > Malacostraca > Decapoda > Palinuridae > Panulirus > Panulirus laevicauda. The sequence goes on from JAUTXX010456786.1 coordinate 4,610, forward strand.
CAGTGGTTGTGGTGAAGGTATCTGTCAGGGAGTCGCTATGCAGAGTTATCATGAGTACTGCTATGTAAATTCCCGTGAGCAGTTCTGTGAAGCTAGTTTCATGAATTTACCCTTGAAGAACCCTAGCCATACTAGTAAATTTTATGGTACATAGACTCTAGTCTTACATGCCTGGATTACTTCTTCGTACCCTCATTTAGATTTGGAAGTGTTCTTTTTCAATGTGGGGGTGCCTTATATCATTAGCAACTGTAATTAGTGCCTTAAAAAAATACTTGTTATAGTCAACGACTTAGCACAGTGTCTCCAAGTGGGTACCTTAGCCATACTTGTATGGGTTGCCCTTTCCCACTGTCCTTTGAATTGATGTAGAGATGCTGTATGTCAGAAGCAACTGGAATGCGCTGCAGGGACGAATCAAGTGTGTTGCTTACCCATGTAACCTGACAGGAAGGTATGGACCTGACTAATTATTACTAGTCTTTGAAACATTGATTATTTGTGGTGATGGTGTTGCATATGTTCAAGTGTTAGTACTGGTTAGAGTTCTTTGGGTATTAGTCATCCTTTTGTTGGAGACAGATTAGTGATGCTGGACTCTGCCTGCATGAGGTTGTAGTGCAAGTGATGAGTTGCCTTTGGGGAGGCTGTACACAGTCTTGTCAAAGAACTTTTCATGCCAAAGAAGCTCATCATTTCCCTGCAACTGGAAGTAGTACAACCGTAAAGCTGTAAGAGCACCTGGAAAGAGGTTGTGGATAACCAGGACCTTTCTTAAGAATGGGGTCTTCCAATAATTATAAATAAAAGAGACATTGATTTTTTCACAAGACTGAGAACAATGATATAGAAAGTAAAATCCTTTAAATAATTTCTCTTCATATATTGAAAAATGTGGCTTCAGGACTCAGTTTTTAGCTCAAAACCATTTTTTTTTTTTTTTTCTATGTGTATCAACAAAGGGATAGAACAAGTTAAAAAAGCTCTAACCTGACTCAGTTTTTATCTCAAAACCATTTTTTTTCTATGTGTATCAACAAAGGGATAGAACAAGTTAAAAAAGCTCTAACCTGATTTGGATTTAGACTGTTTTACCTCCTTGTTTACAAAACTAGAAAAATGTTTTGAGAGGAAATTGATTCATCCAATCTAGAATCCAATAATACCATTGTACCTAGAAGGTTTTCAAACAACAAAAGGTAAATAAAGCTTCAGCAAAATCATGGGTAATGATATTAGAGTCTGTGTTGAGGGGAATTTCTTGATAAACTGATGAGAGGTAGCATATTCAAACAGTGTTCATGTATGGTTGACCTTCATTTGTTCTTCATTAACCCAAGTGTTATGTCAGTAGGAAAATTACCCATGCAGGCCTTTATCCCCTTTATTTACCCTGCTAAAATCACTCACTAGGTTATTTTTTTTTTCACATTTTTCATTTTATTCTTCTCACCTGCACTTGCCTCACAACTTGATGTATATCATGGGTGTTCTTCCTCATCAGTTAAGCCATTCAAAAGATTTTTTTTTTCAGTCTTTCCATTTGAACAGCCTGTAGGTTGATGGCCATGCACTTATGATGATTGTAGGGGTACTGAGAGCAGAATTCTTCCTCAACTTCCTATTGATGGAAGAGACCTTAATAATCTTCAGATGGTATGATAAGGCAGGTGCTTATTCAAATATGAGGGGAAAAGTTAGAATATCATTCAAGGTTAACCGCCATATATCAAGAGTACATCAGTTGATGTCATCTGCCATTTTAAGGATAACCGGTTAAACTCCATTACCTCTTTCAGATCACCAATTCATCTTTCATGATGCAAGGTCTGCAGATAACCTCTTTTTTGTGACTCACATCTAGTCCTTCTTCTTGGGTTTTGATTAATCTTTTTTCATGGCCCATGACATATCCAAAGCATTCCATAGGGTTTGTCGTAAGTCTTTGTTTTGTAAACATCTTTTTTATTATTATTATCTACTCCTTTCAGATTTCTAATATATAGCTTCCTCTTTTTAATCAATTAATTGCAGAGGTCATCGATTGAAAAATTATCCCATCATATCATAATAATGGTGTTGTCCCTTACGATTTTGTCCTACCACTTACTCTCTCTCCCATCATATCATAAAAATGGTGTTGTCCCTTACGATTTTGTCCTACCACTTACTCTCTCTTTTCTTTCCAATAACTTTCTTTGACCTCTTTATTTGATCATTCTTGTGCTTATGATTCTGCTATGCATATTAGAACTCATTTTCCCTCCTTTCACTGTGATATTCACTCTTTATCTCATACTGAATATACATCTTTTCTTTATTCAGACACATGCAGCATCTTAGAAGGGGGAAGCAATATTGAAAAAATCCAATTTTATCTGTCTCTTTCTAAATATTTCTGATTTCCTGTTGTTGAATTTTTGAACACTATTTTTTAACTTTACAAAAAAAGGGGGGGGGGCAATAAGCATACCCTTCCTTCTGTTCAGGAAACCCCACATCAGCAACATCACAAAATCTGTTGTGAACATATACTCCAACTTTTCTTTTAATGATTGTTCACTTTTTCTCATGTGAACCAAATAGCATCAAGAACAGATGACTTAATCTTAGAGGAACTCCATGTCTTTTGGGTTATGTTGACACCAATATGGAGTATTACATGATTATTTGGGATGGTTATTCCTTCTCATATCAATTAGCCAGAATTGAATCTTCCAAAGTATTATCTCTCCAGCTGTATCTCTAAAGCTTTAAACCACACCTCTTTGTCTGCAAGTGATATCTCAGTCACTGCTTTCTTGATCTGTCTCTTAAGGCTTGATGTGTGGCACATGCCAGGCTCCCACTTCTCATAAATTCTGTTTAAAGACCAGGCTCACGAGGATTGACTGTTGTAGTACTTCTCCCTTTCCTTGAACAGCAAAGCTTTAGAATTCTTATCTTTCAGTCATCTTTCCCTCTTTTTGCTTCTTTTCCACCTCTAGGAGGTGGTTCAAAAATGCCTAAGGAGCTTCCCCCCCTATCTGAGATGGCCTTGATTAGAGCAAATTTCTGCCCATTCCACATTGGATACTCTAAAAAGCAAAAACTAAAAGATGGCATTGACTGAGCCCAAAGTTTGCATGTTCCCTTTAATAGGTTAAAGAAAGAGCAGCCAGCTAGATACCAATAACTTATTAATTGCATTAATCTCTCTTAGGAATGATTGATCTGGCAAGCACGATGAAGTATTTCTTTAAAGATCCATTTTGAAGTATCAAGCAGACAATTTTTTCAATTAAAGCTCATAGTGAGTGGTAACTTGAAATACTTTTCCTAATTATGTTGAATCTCCTTATGAAGCATAATTTCACATGCTTTAAGAAGCTGAATATTGTAGTCTAATTGGCTAAGTTTTATTCAAAATTATAGTTGCAGGTTTCTTATTCCTTGAAGAAGAAATGTACATGTGTATAAGTTTTGATAAAAAGTTTATATGTAAATGTAAAGAAAATAACTTCTATGTTTTGCTCAAGCAAAATTTTGATTGAAACCACCCTGTCCCTCGATTTATTTTTCTCCATCAAATGAGTGTTAGGTTGTTAAATGGTTCTTACTGTTAAATTAAAGAATTCAGTAAAAAATTACTTTCCTTCTATGAATAGAAAACTGGACATACCATCAGTAATGCAAGTAATGAACAGTAAAAATAGGAATTCATCAGAATCTCTTACTCTGGTTTAAGAACCACAGGAAATGAGGATATGATTGAAGATAGAATCCAGAGATAGTTAGGCTCAAAATTTGGAAATAGATTTTGTAAGCATGTAGTAGAAATATTGAGATAATCAAATTTATTCATGTGAGTACCTTTACATGAAATAGAATTGAAGTTATTACACAATTTTAGAATGAAAATAGAAACAAGAACAGAATCACTATTTTGTCATATGTTGGAACATAGAATACAAAAGGGTTGATACCACTTCAGGAGCATCTGTCATTGTTCTAAATCTTATAGACTTGCTTGTGGGTAATTATCATTTAAGATAAAACAGTGCTTAGTAACATGCCACGAGAAGGGGTCTGTAGATTGTAAGATGAATGGATGAGGAGGAGAGTTTATGATTAATTTTCTCAAGTAGCTTGCCATCCGACTAGAAGTCTTTGTCAACTTAAGTCATGGTAGAAGTTACTTTGGAGCCGATTGTTTGGGGGAAGAAGACATTTCAATTAATGTGGTGGTTATCTTTGGTTTAATGGTTATCCAGGCTAGCTTTACTGAGTTTCCACTGGGAAATGTTTCCTGTGCTTGTTTCTTGTACAGAAATGGATAACAACTTTTCAGTGAAGGAAATAGGTGTGTTGTAGTGGTAGCCTTGTTTGTTCTGCAAGGTTTTGAGGTGGAACTGGCCTCTTGATTGGAAAATTAAAGAAAAAAAGATTTGATATGATGGGACCAAATTAAATATGGTACTTGTGAATATGTAAGTACTTGGTGCCCAGGCAACTACCTGGTGATCGCTAAGCTCCCTTGACATCTCTTCTCACCAGACCCAAGATGGAGGTAACTCGGCCCAGCAGAGAAGGTCCCCAGCAAGTACACGGGTATGTTAGTTCTAGAACAATTGGAATTAAAGTTTACATAGAAAGAAATGCCTTGATATAAAATGTTTGTGCTCAAAAGCTTAAGCTACTTATGCACTCAAAATTCAGCAAATTAGGAAAAAGATTTAAGTTCATATTTAGAAAGATGGTAGATAATGGCTTTGTTCTGTTAATCAGTATTTCAAGAAATGTATTTTTGTGGTGGATGATTTTGCTTTCCACTCCTTTTCTTGTTGCAACTTACCTTTAGCTTACTCATAACAGTAAATTGTCTTTGTATGGTTGAACTTTCATTCATTTGACAATATATAAAAGAAAATATAAGTGAGAATTGTTTCTTTATAAACATTATGTGATACTGGTTTGTATTCTTCTAGTTTAGGTGTGCTAGTAACAGGTGGCCCACTTCTCAAGCAGGTAATGCAGCTTTGGATCACTGTCTTCATAATTTTATTAATGTGTTTATTTCATATTTGGTAAGAGTTTATAATTTGAAGTCTCACATTTACAGGCACAGGAAAGCAGTTCAGAGGCAGCTCAGGCTCGTCCTCAGGTTGGAGTTTCACCCACAGCATCCTCCTCCAGTCCTCTTGCTCTCTTTGCAAATTTATTGGCTGAGGCATTTAGTGGTAGACAGGGACCTACAGCACAACAGCAAGACCAGCAGCAGCAGCAGCAGCCTCAGACAGAACAACAGGAACCATCAGCAGATAACAATGAACCTCAAATCAGTGACCAGATGTTTGCACAGTTAGTACAGGTCAGTTTTATTTTCACGTTTTTATGTCTCATTTTTGTTTTAGGATCCCCTCACGTACATAACAATAGATTGCAACCTTTATATACCATATATGAAAGTAGATTCATGTAATAGATGAAAGTACAGGCACAGAAATGTACAGATAAAAGTTATATGTGGCTGAGGAGGAATGTTGTTAAGTGATTGCAAGGTTATAACCATAAACGACGAAGGATTGAATTATACCTTCATTTTTATGTGTTTCGTTTCGAAAGGAAACAAAGCTGCTGATGTGTAACTTCAGTCACACATACAGACAACAATTTATTGACCTGTTGTCCTTGTACTTTCACACAGTGACCAAGATATAGTTTGCCTCTCCGATGAAGGTTCTGTTTTGATGTCTGATGGTTGAATGTAATGTCAAATGTGAGGAAGGGTAGTAGAGTTAGGGAGGTAGGGATAGGATAATGTCATTAACCCTTTAGGCATGTATGGAAATTTATCACCAGTTCATGAAATGTCAGCAAAAAATTAAATTCATATTATCACATTTTCTGTTGGTTTATCACCATAAACTGTTGACATATTTTCAAATCTGGCACAAAAATTCTCAGATACATGTAGTTTATATAGAAAATTTAAGTTAAATGTCCCCCCAACTTTATGACACCACCACACAGCTGACCAAATGTAAACAGACAGCTAACTTCACTCTGTACAGCCCAGCAGTCACCAAAGGCCCCACATCTGCATATATAAAGGTTATAAAGCATACTTATGAATATTACAGGATACTATAACACCCATGAACTGCCTGCACAGAAAAATACTTGCATAGTATTGTTCAAATGGATTACATATAGCAAAAATGGTGATTTTGATGGTAAACACTGATGTGTATACATTTCAGCAGCTTATTGCAAAGTGAAGCTTGTACTGGTATATCAGATCATACATATAATACTCCTTAAGATGTCTGAAGAATATACATTGTGGGAGGAAAGCTGTTAGAAGCAGTGAGTTTTAGCAAAGATTTAAGGCATTTGTATGGGTAGGAAGAGGGGAAAGTGAATGGTTCCAAGTGAAGGTTAGTCTGTGGCAGGGGTGTGTGATATCAACATGGTTGTTTTATTCGTTTATGGTGGGGGAGGTAAGTGTGAGAATCTTGCAGAGAGGGGCAAGTATGCTGTGTGTAGGGAATGAGAGAGCCTGGGAAGTAAGTCAGCTGTTGTTTGCTGATGATCCAGTACTGATGGCAGAATTGAGTGTGAAACTGCAAAAGTTGGTGACCGTTTGCAAGTATGTGTGAAAAAGGAAGTGAATAAGAGCAAGGTTATTATGTTTAGCAGAGTTGAGGGACAGGTTAATTGGGGTGTTTGTTTGGATAGAGAAAAATGGGAGGAAGTGAAGTGCTTTAGATATCTGGGAGTGGCCTTGGCAGCAGTAGAACCACGGAAGCAGAAGTGAGCCATAGGGTGGGGCAAGGGGTGAAGGTTCTGGGAGCACAGAAGACTGTGTGGAAAGAGAAAATGTTATCTGAAAGGGCAAAAGTGGGTGTGATTGAAGGTATAGTAGTCCCAACATTATCATGTGGATGCGAGGCAGTGCTATAGATGAAAGTATAGTGGTCTCAACATTATCATATGGATGTGAGGCATGGGCTATAGATAAGACTATGCAGAGGAGGGTGGGTGTGTTTGAAGTGAAATGTTTGAGGACAGTGTGTGGTTGTGAGGAGATTTGATTGAGTATGTAATGAAAGGGTTAAGGGAGAGGCATGGTAATAAAAAGAGTGTGGTTGAGAGAGCTGAAGATGGTGTGCTGTGTTGAAATGGTTTGGACTTATAATGAGTGAGGAAAGGTTGACAAGAGGATGAATGTGTCAAAAGTTTAGGGAACAAGGAGAACGGGGATATCAAAATTAGAGATGGAAGGATAGAGTGAAAAAAGATTTTGAGCAATCAGGGCCTGAATATGCATGAGGGTGAAAAGCATGCATGAGATACTAGTGAATTGGAATGATGTTGTTTAGAGCGGTTGACTTGCTGTCAGTGGACTGAACCAGTGTGTGTGAAGCATCCGGGATAAACCATGGGCTGGTCTGTGGGCCTAGTTGTAGATAGGGAGCTATGGTTTTGGTGCATTGCACATGATGCATATAGCATGGATGTGAGCAAATGAGGCCTTTCTTCAGCAGGTATGAAATGAAAGAAAAACGCGGTACTGATTATGTATGCAAGGTATAACTTGCAAGAACAATGATAACAACAGCAAGAATAGCATTAATTCATATACATTCCCACTTACATTCTGGTGTCCCAGCCTTCTGTTGACAAACCAAGTGGTTGCCTAGCAGCTCAACAGATGGCAACATGTATGACATAAGGAAGAGTTTTAGAGAGCAAGAATTGATCCTTGCATGTCTCACCTTCAAGTGAAATTTTATTGGAGGCCATGGAATATACCTGTTTGTCCCACATGCTGCGCCCATAAGGTTAAGCAGATCTGTGTTAAAACAAGTTGCGAAATGGATGATAGTGCCTGTAGCATCTCTCTGTTGCTTAAGCTTTGTATTTTTCGGGACCAAACTATTTAATCTGAGTGTGGTGTTTACTGCAGGTTTTGTAGGAAAAAATTGTGCACCATTCATCACCACTTAGACAAAATGACTCTTTTTTTTTTTCTTTTACATCAAACAAAGCTCAGACACTGGCATGTCTTCAAAATGTTAAGGTTATGGAGGATCTAGCATTCATTGCATGTGAGTTTGAATGGGTACATTGTATGTATGGAGTCAGTTTACTTCATTCTTCATTGTTGCAGATAGCCAAAAGGGGACTCGTATGATTCTGGCCTTTATGGAAAAAGCATATTTGTAGGGTAGTTTTCTATTTTTCTGTTCCCAGCATTAGACTCTTACCAACTTTAAGACCCATTTTATGAGTAGCTTTTTGGCTAGCTAGCTTGATTACTATGTATACAGAAGTTGTGTTTTACATTGCCTCCTCTGTAACATCTCAATGTAGGTACTTGCTATTTGCAAGGAAAAAATACATGCTAAGAAATTTTTCTTATATGGTATTAAAGATTGTTCTGATAATTTTATTGGCCACAAGTTTCATCCTGTATATATAAGAATTATTATTTCTTTTTCAGGGTGTTATGTCACAAGTGTCAGGCTCTTTAAATTCAGAAGGTGGTAACAGTAACAATCAGCAGGCTGGTGCTACGCTTCATGAGTTTTTACAGCCATTTGATGGAGGCATGTTCAGTGAAGGAGAAGAGGACTCTCTTGTTTATCAATTGTTCAACACTGTGGTGAGTGTCAGTATCCACAGTAAGTTGACTGTGAACTTCACCCATTCTTTGGTCTTTTTCAATCATATTTACTTATATCTCCCGCTTTAGCGAGTTACCATAGTAACTGACAAACAGTTGCCTTATTTGCTAATTCTCTCTCTCTAGCTTCCATTATAATGCCTCAAAAACAAAGATTACGATCCACAGCCAGGCCCTTTCAGACAATTTCACATATACCTTAACAGCTTTATGTGTCATGGTTTAGCCCATTGATTGCACATTGCCCTAAGTATACCATGGTGATCCAGTTCAATTTGTCTCATGCAAGCCTGTTACCCTCCTGAATGTTCAGACCCAGAAAAACCCAGAACCTCTTTTACTATCTTTTTGTGTTCTTGATATCCCCTTACCTCTTCCTTCCTCCACTTCCAACATGTTGATTCTCTCAGACAGTCTTTGCTCATCCTCCCTATGTGTCTTAACCATTTCAGCTCACCCTAGTCAGCTCTCTCATTCATTCTGCACTTATTACCACACATTTATTGTGCACTATCATTTGTTACATGATCTATCTTGCACTATCATTCTTTACATGATCATCCCTCCTCATACCACATATTGTTCTCGGGCAGTTCATATCAACACATCCATCCTCTTCCATGCTTTTGCAATAAGGAGCTATACTCATATCCATGCAACACTGTTGGGTTTATTAAGTCTTCAAGTATACCCATCGTTGTCCTAACAGACATTAAACTATCCTTCCACACAGTTCTTAATGCATTCTCTCCCACTCTATGACTTAATTCAGTCCCCATTGTTCCATTCCTTGCCAAGTTCACTCCCAGATATATAGAACACTCCACTTCCTCCAGGTTCTCCCTATTCAGATTGATTATCAAACCATCCTGGCTGATCTCCTCCTTGCACCTCAATACCTTCCTTTAGTCCACATTCATTCTTGCCTTTCTCATACTCCCACACTGTTTCACCAGCTTCTGAAGTTACCCCCTCTTAAGTCATCCACCAAAGCTGTGCTGTCAGTGGACTGAATTGGTATTTGAAGTGTCCAGAGAAAACCATTGAAAGGTCTGTGGGGCTTTGTTACATATAGGGAGCTGTGGTTTCAGTGCATTGCACATGACAACTAGAGAATAGATGTGAGTGGATGTGGTCTTTCTTCATCTTTTCCTTGCACTACCTCACTAATGTGGGAAATGGCAATCAAGTTTGAAAAATTATTTGTTGAAGAATTTGCTGAATATTTTGTTCAAGGTGAGGATACTATGGAGTTCACTTTTCTCTGAACACAGTTTGCAAGGAATTTTGATATCTTTTTGCTTTATTCAGTTGGATGTATTAATGTGATTGCCATTTTTTTGCTTTATTCAGTTGGATGTATTAATGTGATTGCCACTTGTTTAAAAGTGGTTCTGATAATGACTGATTTTAGACATTTAGATAAGATTTGTAGCCATTATGATATTATGAACATTGAATTTCTGTTGTACTCTTGAAAATTAAAGAAAAGATTATCCATTTGTTAATGCTAATTAAATAACTGCATATAACAATTTTATTTGCTTCATTGTGTATTTTCTGTGCTCCATAAAGTGTATATCCTGTCCAGGCTCTGTCGATGTCAGTTGGAGACCTGGTTCAGCTGTTCTTTGGACGTGCAACAACTCTGAACCAGCTTCGTACTCCATTGCAACGGTTTGTGAGAGAGAGAGCTCTTCAGGGAAACCAGCCCACTGAGGAGAATCTGGACCATGCCATCGATAATGTTATACGTGATCTTCATCCTCATCTTGTCCTTACTGCTGTAAGTTAGAGTCTTTATTTAGTTTTTGCTGGGCCTGACAGCATACCAGGGATCTCTAATGTTATAAACATTTGTCAAGGTCCCTTCAGACTAGATTATGTGAGGTGATTTTATGATATTGATTGCATCATTGATATTAACCATACCACCCTCAGTTGTGACTGTTTGCCAGTACACTGGGTAGCTGATAATGTATCTTTATTTTTATTATTACTTCATCTGCCACCAGTCTGTGGCACCATCTTACATTGTAATCTTCTCAGCCTTTTAGATATTAGTCTTGCCTATCCAGGCTTAACACAGACTTATGCTTCTTATGCTGAAAGGAGAGGAAGAACATTGATGATGTCTTGTGCATTGCACTACAGATTACTGAGACTTCACAACTATTGTAAAGCTTGGCTTTTGCTCAAGTTTGTGGCTAATATTGGAAGATGTGATTTCCATTTAATTCAGATAATGTGCATTATCATATGAAATCTCTGCAGTTACTGGCAATGGGATAACATTCAGCTGGAAGCTTTGCTGCTAGTTGATAAGCAAACTCTAGTACCATCCAGCTGTGAAGCTGATGCTAGTGAGCATAACATGACTGATTTGATGATTTCAATGAACAGATTTCAGGACTAATGACTGACACATTCTCAAGTGCATATTTACAACAGGGATGAGATAGATCTGTTGGTGAGCCCAACCTGAGAACAGTCAGATTCACTAGAGCTTTTGTAGAACTCCAGGCCAAGGAAAAGTACGGAGTGTATTTATGTGCAAGATTCTTCCTTGCAGATGGCCTCCATGCTTGTTGATGTGGGTAGAAGCAAGAAATCTCATGTCATAAAGGATCTTCTCAACTTATTACATGTGCTATATTGTGGGAAAAAAGGATGCATGATTCATAAAAGTTACTTGCTGTGGCAGTTGCACAAGCACTTTGTTCCTGGTGTGAGAAGCCATCAAGTGTCTGTTATGAAGATGTCTTCACATGAATGAGGACTTCACGTGAAACGAGGGCCTTGCTACTCCTTAATGGTGCCCCACCCAACCCAAGATCTAGTGAAATGTCAATCAGGGATGGACAGATCAAGACAGTATTCCTGCATGCCAACACCACCTCCGTAATCCAGCCTATGAATCCGAGAATCATCTTGTCTGCCAAAAGATTCCACTGGAAAAAGCACATGAACCATTATTATGTGGTCATGTCATCCTTGTGAAGAAGGAATACAGAGCCAAACAGACCCTGCAGAATCTGAACTACAACATTAAGGATATGATTTTTCATGGCACTGTCGGCTGGGATTCTGACACTATGGACATGCTTTGACATGGATGGAACAATTTGCTTTAGAAATCTGAAGAGGAGCATAGTTTTGAGGGATTTCTGATAGAAGATTTTGCTCAAGTCATCTGTAAAACTGGGGATATTTTGTTGGTGAAAGAAGTACAGCATTGGTTAAAAGATGCTGACCTGCCTCATTGTCACATGTAATTGATGAGGAGATTGCTAAGGAAGTGCCCAGGTCTTCTAATCAATTAGAGAAAGAGTTGAAATAGGCGGAGCATGTTGACCCCCTAGGAGGAGGGAGGATCATTGATGCTTTAACTGCTACTGACACCCTCCTAAGGTTCATTGACTGTAAAGACGAGGGAGATCAGTACCTGGTCAGAAAATTTGAGAAGAATCAGCGTAGCTTGTTGTGATCTTGTGTAACTAGCTGAAGGAGACAAAGTTGACTCCTTCCTCAAACCTCAGCAGCCTGCCAAAATGTCTAGGATAATGAGTGAATTGTCAGCAAGTCTAGTTTCTGCCTCCAGTGAAGCCTTTCTACCCATCTTCAGGACTTTTACCCATGTTCCTGATCTGGAGGTTTTTCAGGTCACTCCAGATCCATCCTAGAAATCAAAGTAGTATTTTGTCTCCCTGAATACCTCCACCCACATGGAGAGGACAACCCACAAGAACAGCTATTATCATAGGAATAAGGAAATTTTGTATGACATTTGTTAAACTTTATTTTGTAGTGTTCCTTAGAAAATTTAGGGATGTAGTGGAATTTGTCCTCTAACATACTACCCTTACTCCCAGTTAATGTTTTAGAATGGGATTTTAGTGTATTTTCAGAAAAATTTTATCCCACTTGAAGTACAATATGTATTTCTTTTCTCAAACATTATCTGAATTTTTTAATTTTTCTGTTAATTTCTTCTTGTACATAATGCACAATATTAGCAAACTTTATTGCTATTAATTCACCTTATCATCTGTGATGTAGGTGAGAATATGTAATGTATTTGGCTTTTTATATATTAAAGCAAGTATTATCTTTTCAGGGAGATGCACACGTACATGAGGGAATTGACTATGTTAACACAGTGCACAACTTTATTCGTCATCGGTTACATGATATTTTCAATTTAGTATTAAATCATAGTAAGTGTATTTTACTCTGTCAGTTTTTCTCTTCTCGGGGTCTTTTTATGAGCATAAGAGGTTCCTCAGGATATTCTTTTGGAAAATTGCAATTGGAAACTTGTAACACATTGTCTATCTAGTGGGGAAGCATTGACTTCTCCACGTGCTGCTTTCATACTAACTAGGTAGTGGTAGCTTGCTTATTTTGGGCCCTCCATTGGCCAGTCAGAGACCACCACAGATATGTCACCAACCCGTTCACTACTGGCTGCATAGCATCTCAGAATTCTCTTGGATTGCACCACCCAGATATCTTCAACCAGACTGATTTTTTCAATTTTAAATGTTGACATGGGAGGATCCAAGCAGTTAGTGTTCATCATCCTTGAAGGCTTAAGCTGGGGTGTATGAATATGCATGGATGTAACCAGGATGGGAAAAAGGATGAGATTGATGGAATGTATGAGGAGGGGAATTTGGATGTTCTACCTCCTTGAGCATTGCTCAAGAATGGTATCGGAATGTCTTAAGGGTGAAGTCAGGGTTTAATGTGAGGGCAAGAGCTAAGGAAGGGGTAGCACTTCTGCTGCAGGAGGATTCATAGGAATGTGTGAAAAAGTGTAGGAAATAAGCCTCAGACTGATGTGGGTACATAATTGGATAACCAGTGTTATGTTGTTATTAGCTCGTATGCTCTCTGCACTGTAAAGGACATTTTGTTTTTGTATGCTTCAGTAGTGCACATTGATATGTATTTTAATCCTTTCATCACACTGTACCAAACTGGTTAGCTTTCGTGTTTCATTTTGGTACTGTACATGATACTGACTTTGTTAATGATGTTCATTCCTTTTGAAAATGTCATACTTTTGTGATACTTTTGTAAGACCTACTTTCTTTGCTCTAAGGAATGCAAATTCTTTGCATGAACTTTTTTTTTCATAAAGGCAATATTGGGATACTTTATTTCATCTTTTAAAACTATCATGCTTAGTGTAAGCAAATCAGTATTTGGGTTTTGTCGTAAGAAATATGAGCTGTACTTCATATCCCATTTTTCATAAAATCTTTGTTCTGTTTATATGCGAAGTGAACATGTGTATGTACATTCAAGAGGAAGTCTATCATAAGAATTTTGAGATACTGATGATAGCTATTTAGATGCAAGGTTAGTAAAGAATTGACATGCAAATAGAATTCCTTAATTACTTTCTTCTCCTTACATAAGCATAAGCAGAACTCTTCTGTAAGTGAGACTTTTCACATTAGGAATAAGTAATCTAACCAGCCACAGGAAAAGAATTTAGCTATAAAGCATTAAGTTACTTATCTCTTTCAACTAAGTTTGATTCAGTGTGTGATTTGTGGTGTTTTCCCACCAAGTTCTGTATGAATCATAGGTTTTGTGGACATTTCATTTACTGAACATGTTTTCTAAATAAGAGTGCATTCTTGGGGAGGGTAGATATAAAAGGCCATGTGTTTTTTGGTTTTTGATACACCCAGCAGCTTCTCTAGCCTTATTGGAATAGCATCAAAAATAGGTGAATTGCAGCTTCATTTGCTTACATATGCTCAGTACTTTTAGTGCCAAGAACAGATGACTGAGCCTTAGAGGGGAAAAATCCTTACTTGGCCCCCTTCTCTGTTCCTTCTTTTGGAAAAGTGAAACGAGAGAGGAGGATTTCCAGCCCCCTGCTCCCTCCCCATTTAGTTGCCTTCTTCAGCATGCTGGGAATACATGGACCTTATTCTTTCTTCCCTCTCCCCAGGGTTAACAAAGTGGATGAATATGTCAGAAGTGGAGGGAACAAGGAGAAGCAGGAAATCAAATTGGAGGTGGAAGGATGAAGTGAAAGATTTAGAGCGCTTGAGGCCTGAACATGTAGGAGGGTGAAAGGTGTGCACAGAATAAAGTGAATTGGAACGATGTGGTATAATGGGGTCGACATGCCGTCAGTGGACTGAACCATGACATGTGAAATGCATGGGGTAAACCATGGAAAGGTCTGTGAAGCCTGGATGTGGATAGGGAGATATGGTTGTAGTACATTATACATGACAACTTGAGAATGAATGTGAGCGGATGTGGCCTTTCTTCATATGTTTCCTTGTGTCATCTTGGTAACACGGGGTGGCAATCCTGTTTCCTGTGGGGCAGGATGGCTGTGGGAATGGATAAAGATGAGCAAGTATGAATATGTGCATGTGTATATATGTTATATTGTTATTATACGTAATTGCTGTTCCCTGCATCAGCGAGGTAGCTCTAGGGAACAGATGAAGAGTAATCTGTCCACTCGTTTACACATATATATACATGAATGCCCACATACGCACATATTCATACTTATACATATCAGCACATAGATATGCACACGTTACATACATTCACATGTACATATTCATACTTGCTTACCTTCATCCATTCCTGTCGCTACCCTGCCCCACAAAAAAAACAGCATCGCTATCCCCTGCTTCAGTGAGGTAGCACCAGGAATACAGACAAAAAGGCCACATTCATTCACACTCAGTCTCTAACTGTCATGTGTAATGCTCCAAACCACAACTCTCTATCCACATCCAGGCACCAAAGACCTTTCCATGGTTTACCCCAGACATTTCACATGCCCTGGTTCAGTCCATTGACAGCATGTTGACCCCAGTAAACCACATCATTCCAATTCACTCTATTCCTTGCACACCTCTCACCCTCCAGAGCATCTTTCTTTAGATTTGGAAATAATTTGATATAATGATGCCTACCTTCTGAATAATTTGTTTTAGATTATCTTTTTCTTTTCAACAGCTGATGCAGAAACTTTTGGACGGTCATTGGTGTCTTTAGTTCGACGAGCTGTAGGGGAATTCATAGCTCTGTCTCTCCACTGTTTCACGGATGGAGCCCAAGGTTTGGAGAGAGTCCTGCAAGAGAGAGTAGTAAGTTTCATAGGCTTTAATTCTTGGAGTGTTGTCTCTGAATGTAGTATACATAGGTGATTAAAGCACTCGACCTCCTTCAGGTCCTCCCCATTCAAACTTACTCTCAAACCATCATGTATCACTCACTCTTTACTTTCTCCTTATATGTACAGTTCCAAACTCGGTCACCAACTTCAGCAGTTTCTTATATGAATATGCCATCGGTGCTTTATCATCAGCAAACAACAGTATAGTCACTACCTTGGCCCATTCATCCCCTACAGACTGCATACTTGCACCTCTTTCCAAGACCCTTACTTTCACCTCCCTCACCAACCCATCCATAAAGAAATTGGACCATGGTGACACCACACACCCCTGCTGCAGACCAACCCTCACTTGGAACTGTTCATTCTTCTCTCTTCCTACTCTTACTGAAGCCTTACACCCTTTCTAAAAACTTCTCTGCTTCTAGCAGCTTTCCTCACACATCGTACATTCATAAGACCTTCCTCAAATCATCTCTGTCAACCCTTCAGAAAACATGTCAACCAACCCTATCATATGCCTTCTCCAGATTCAAGAATACCACAGACAGATCCATTTGTTTTTTAAGTTTTTCTCACACATTCTTTAAAGAAACACCTGATCCAGACATCCTCTAGGGCTAATGAAACCATACTGCCCATCCCTAATCTGATGTTATGTACATGCATTTAACCTCTCAATCAGTTTCTTCTCATACAATTACCAGGTGTACTCAACAAACTTAATCCTCTGTAGTTTGAACACTTACTTTTGACCTCCAAGCCTTTATACAGTGACGCAATTGCAATACCAACCACTCCAGCCACCTTGTCGCATTTCATGTTACACAAGGCTTTCATCATCTCCTCTTTCATCAAACAACTCTCGATGACTTTCTGACTTCGCATACCACCCCGGCCCAAACACCCTTCTTCTGTCACTCTGTCGTCAAACCTACTTAACAGCCTTTTAGAATACTCATTCTGTCTCCTCCTCACTTCATCACTACCTGTTATCACTTCCTCTTTTGACTCCTTCACTGATGATACCATTTCTTCTCTTGTCTTTGTACATTATTTACCTCCTTCCAAAACCTCTTCTTCTTCTACCTAAAGTTAACTGATACTCACTCACTCCATCTCTCATATGCCATATTTTTCAACCTTTGCACCTTCCTCTTGACCTCCTGCTGTTTTCTCATATACATCCCCCAATCAGTTTCACTCCATCTCTGTGAGTATCACCTAAATGCCTCTCTTTTCTCTCTACATCTTCATCCCTCTAGTCACTACCCTTTCTGATTTGCCCACCTCCCACCTTTCGCATACCACATGCATCTCTAGTACATGCCATCTCTGCTTCCCTGAATAACTCCCATTCCTCACCCACTCTCACCTTTTGCTGTTCTATGCTCAATCTCTGCTGGTATTTCTTCACTCATGTTTCCTTTCCAAGCTCACTTACTGTCACCGCTCTCTTCTTTCCGACATTGTTTCATCTTTTTTTCAAAAACCTCTTCAAATCTTCACCCTCACTTCCACAAGATAGTGATAAGACATCCCACCAGCTGCCCTAACAGCACATTTACATCCAAAAGTCTTTCTTTTACATGCTTATCATTTGATATGTAATCCAATAATGCCCGCTGACCATCTCTGTTACTCACATGTATACTTGTGTATATCTCTCATTTTTAACCAGGTATTCTCAGTCTTCTGTCTTATTTCAGTATACAACTCCATAAGTTGTTCACCATTTCTGTTCATGACACTGAATACCTTCTGCAAACCGGTTATTCCCTCCACTGCCTTTTTACTGACCTTCACATTTAAATCACCCATCAATAATTCTCATACATCAAAACAGTTGACCCACTTACTCAGCTGCTTTCAAAAGGTGTGTCTTATGATCTTTCCTCTCATGGCCAGGTGCATAAGAACTAATAATCACCCATCTCTTGCTATCCTTTTTCAGTTTTACCTACATAATTGCAGAATTTACTTCCTTACACTCTATCACACACTTCTACAACTCCTGATTCAGAAATAGTGCTTCTCCTTCCTTAACTCTTGTCCTTTCACCACATACATCTAGACAACCCAGCTTGAACCTTCAGGGAGGATGAGCTCACCCTGCCTGGCTTCTGTTACCTCTTTTAGAAATTAAGATACAAAATGGGAAGGATTTCTTGCCCACTGCTTCTGCCTCCTTTAGTCACCTATGACATGCAAGGAATACGGAGGTAGAATTCTTTTTCCCTTACCCCAGGGATATTATTGTTAGTATTCTTTTCTTTCTTTTATTGTTAGTATTATTTTATCATTATTATTATTATTATTATTATTATCTTTAATATTATTATTAATATTATTATTCCATGGTAAACTATGGAAAGTTCTGTGGGGCCATGTGTGGCGGGGGGGGCGATGGGGATGAATGGAG
>JAUTXX010456787.1:0-12659 GCA_032273605.1 Panulirus laevicauda
GTGGCGGGGTGGCGACGGGAATGGATGAAGGCAGCAAGTATGAATATGTACATGTGTATATATGTATATGTCTGTGTTTGTTGGAAAGGATCACAATTGGACAATCGCATGTTTACCAAATGGCGTCCTAACTTCGTCTCTTCGATGTATATCAACTGACTGTTATATTTCTCTTGTGTCTCCCCTGATGATGTGATTATTACACGTAAGTGCACTTGGGAACTTATCATGTTTCATTTTCCTCGTGGATTCATAGGAATGTCTGTGTATATATATGTATGTTGAAATGTATAGGTATGTATATGTGCGTGTGTGAGCATTTATGTATGTACATGTGTATGTGGGTGGGTTGGGCCATTCTTTCATCTGTGTCCTTGCGCTACCTCGCTAATGGGGGAGACAGCAATTAAGTATAATGGATAAATAATAAATTATTATTGGTAGTAGTAGTAGTAATATTATTATTAAATGTTATGTAACCCCAAGACTCCTTTTAAGGGGCTCTTGCAGCTTTTAGGCTGCACTACAATCAGAAGCAGGGAAATGATGAGTTCCTTCATGTCAAGAATTTCTTCAATGAGACTGTACTCCTTTCATCATGTGACAGTGATACAGCCTTCACAGACATGACTTTTCAGTCACAGTTTTACCACAAGTAAGTAGAGTTTCGTACCTTTATATTTGATAACATATTTACCACACACTTTTATATGCTTTTCAACATATTTTATATATTGCCTTCATGCATTAACCATTGTTTACTGTGAGAAAATTATATTTCCTTGTTACTCTTTATGCACTTAAGCAAACAGCCTTAAAGTAATTGATTATGTTATTTGGATTAGAGTGTTTTGCAAAAAATGTCATACTATGAGAACAGTGCATGTAGTAGACCTACCTCCCTGTAGTTAGCTTACTTTGCATTTCATGGAATTTCTTCAAATAAACTTTTGAGGAATGAGTGTACTTAAATACAGGTATATGGAAAAGGTAATGCATATTGGAAATGACATATGTAGGTTATGAAAACTATATATTCTATCAAGTTTTAAAATCTATTCTCTGATTATCAGTCTTTGACAGGTACATTTCAAAGGGTATTGATTTTTGGGATGTTCTGTATTTAAATTTGCATATACAGTGTTGTGATATAGAAACACTTGGCTGCTGCTCTCCAAGCTTTACTCAGCGTGAAATGAAACTTATGAATATCTTATACAGCAAATGATGTGTTAATGCTAACTTTTTATTGACCTTGGCATTTATGGATTGACCTCAAATAGTAGCACTACAGTTCATTTGATGACTGTTTTTGTTTTCTTACTGTTATCCTTTTATTGTTTTACAGTTTGGCTCTTTTGGGGTCAGACTCTCCATTCTTTCTCTCACCATCTTAGATCCTCTTGAAAAATTATCTTTTGGCAACTCTGTTTGAACTTTATATTTTCTGCATCTTTATTTATCTATCTATACCTCTGATGCCCTTTCCCTTCAGGAACTTCTATCTTTGGGGTGGCCTTGGCCAAGAGTCTCAGCTTATCCCTGTCCTTGCATGCTTCCCTTCCATACACCATTCCACACATTCTTTTCCCTTTTCTCTTCCTCCAGTACTCTTCCACTCTGTTTCTTTATGTCACAGGTGGTCCTCCCTGTACCCCATCTGCTTTAATTGTTCTATCAACGCTCTCCTTGTAAACTCCATGTCTTGCATTCTTTTTAAATCTTCAAAGTACGATGTACCACCCACTCTACCAATCCATAATTCATTCCCTGTGCATTCCTGCAATACCAGATCTCTCTTGCACCCTCTCATTACTTATTCATTCATACCACATACTCCTATCAAATAATTGATATCCACATCCTGGATTCTTGACCTCCATGACTCATTTCATGTCCAAGTTTCAGCTACATATGTCAGTGTCAGGAGAACTAAGCTGTCCCTTAATTCTTTCTTCACTTCCATCCTAACAACTATATCCTTCATCATTCTATAACGGTATACAATGACTCTTCCATCCTGTACTGCTCTCTCTCTCCCTTACCATTAAACTTACCCAAGATAGCTCCCAAATACTTCAATTCTGTTATTTCTTCCAGTCTCTCACTCAATAGGGCTTTGCAACCATATAAACAAACTGGCAATTTTGATGATATAAACTATGTCATTCTGATATATTTGAATAATCTCGGCATAAAAGTGCACTAGACACTATGTAAACAACATGGTGGCATCACCACCAAGCAGGAATGTCACTGCTGTACTGTTTTTAACACTTATTACCATCTCACAAATACATTCCTTCCAAAAGTTTCTTATGGCCTGAATCACTTTTTTCTTGGTAGTTTCATTACTTTTTTATGTTTTTTCATTTCATAAGAAAGAAATATTATAAAATGTAAACTCAAGATATGTCTGTAATTGGGAGACCAATCTGGTGAAGCACTAGGGAGAAATAACTATTCATTTTACTGGCTAGAAATAATTTTCTTTCTATAACATTCATTGTTCAACCAGATCACCTGAACACAAAAAAGGCAACTGGATGGCATACATGGCGTTATTCTGCTACGCGTTCACTATTTTCAACATATTTTGGGGTTTTGTCACACTTGCTTGGTTACTGTTCATCAATCTACGCTAAGCACATGCTTGGTGAAGACATAAACAAACTCAATATTCATGTTCTCACGTAACTGCAATGTTTTTTGTTATACAACGGTCTATCTCTGTGATACATCACAGCAGATAAGAATGGTATCCACAGTGCATGCGCTATGAGGTTCAAAAATTGCCTCGGAAATTATGAAAGGGTGGAAATAATCATGAGAATGAGAAGTGTAGCTAGCACCCCATGCAAGACTTTGGCCTCAGCACTTAATCAAGACAAGAACAAAACAAAAAATCTGCTTCTGCTCAGGACACAAGCCCACTTTTCTTTAGACAGCCAGCCCCACCATTTCTGCCATTATCTCGACCTAGTTAAAGTGAAATTTTGTGGGGAAATTCTATGTGATGACAAGGGCTGTGAAGCCATCCTACTAAAACTTTAAAGACACCAACAGCAACAGCCTGAAGCCATTCCCACTATAAAACAGGAATGACACAGAGCTTTATTTGTGACCCACTGTATAATGGGAATGAGAAAGGGCTTTATTGGTGATCCTGCTTTAAAACAGGCAGGCCCCCCAAAAATATGTCATGCACCCCAGGCCACAAGAAAAGTATAGAGCATATTTCTGTGCTTGACAGTGCTAACACACACCCAACATCACCTTAAGCCTGTTGTTGTAGGTATTAGCAAAAAAACTCATACCCTGAGGGATCTCACCAGCCATCCGCATGTTCTACACTATGCCAATGAGAATACAAGAGTTATACAATGTGTTTTGTCAAGATGAAGTCTGAACAAGATCTTTGGTTAAGCTCCCCACCTTACATATGTTTCAATGCAGTTTTTTTTTATGTTTGAAACTTGTTTGTTTAAAATCCCATGGAGGCCAGACACAAAATGGTAGTCTTCACAGAAGACAGTTGCTAAGCCTGTCTAAATTTAACATTGGAGTCTCACTTAGCCCATTCCAATGGGTGCCTGTTTGGTAAATACACACATCAGACCTTGTCATACAGCTAATTGATGTCAAACAGTAATCCATCCAATATGAATGGACTGGTCTGGGGAAAACCATGGGAAACAGAAGTACATCGTGGCAATAGACAGTCGAATGAAGGAATAAGGATAGTTTAAGTGAAAACTGATGGGTTAGAATGAAGTCATTCTATACCTATAATTCTTAGTATTCTAGCATTGAGGTTCTGCTTCTCTACAATATTCATCAGGAGAATCCTGCACTGTAGATCAGTGCTGCACAGAATTTCTAGCTTATTTTCTTCAAAAGATTCTTGCATCCAGCAACAATACTTCATGAGCAGCCATTCATTCCAAGACAAACATACCTATCTTTGTATTCACAAACAATGGCAACTAAGTGGTTACTCAGAAGGGGTAGTAGCCCATTAATAATTCAAACACACAGTGAGAAAACACACTCTTGGCCTATAATATTTACCTGTCATGCATTCGCAGAAGAAAGCTGCACTGGGAGTACATTTTAAAGTGAGTACAGAATATTAAGTATTGAATAGTAATATAAGCCTAATTACTCATTACTGTCTACTACTAGTACAACACTGCAATAATATCATATCTGATAATCTACATAGCAGAGTCATATAAATAGAGCAGTAAAATAATTCTACTGGACT
Organism: Panulirus laevicauda; assembly: GCA_032273605.1. NCBI lineage: Eukaryota > Metazoa > Arthropoda > Malacostraca > Decapoda > Palinuridae > Panulirus > Panulirus laevicauda. The sequence goes on from JAUTXX010456787.1 coordinate 4,268, forward strand.
GTAAACTGCAATGGGACAGGAGGAGGCAGGGATAACCAGGCAGGAATGTCTCTCTCTCTCTCTATCTATATTTCTAGCACCTGTTCCCACCTGGAACTCCCTCAAAAGGGTGGCCACGACAATAGTCTCCATAACTAGTGAACTCCAGTGCCACTTCTTAGTCTTTAGTGTCTCACCTTAACAGGCCACTGGCAGAGGGCAACTCTCGCAAAGTGTTTGCAGAGGCTCCTACCTAATGCTCCTGCTGACCACTTCTATCAAATAATCATGCCTAATGTTCCTGCCAACTACTTCTACCTAATGTTTCTACCTAATGCTCCTGCCTAAATGTTCCTAACAACTGCTTCTATCTATTGCTCCTACCAGTTTGCCAAAAGGCATGGCTTCTGCACTGTGCTAGCAGCAGGAAAATCTAGAATTAAGAAGATGAGCAAAGTGAGTTAAGTGTTGTCAAATGCTATGCATGACAAGAAGAGATTCTATGTTTGTGGACAGAAAGCCAGCAGTCCATATGTAGGTGAGGCAGAAAGAAAAGACAGTTACCTGGCTCAAAGGAGAGTAACTTAGCAACCACTAAAGTGCTGACTCATGAAACAGTTGTCACTAACCCTCCTGATACCCAGGTGGGTAGTGCTGGTAACATAAATCCCTGGTCATTGGTTCCTACTAACTACTACCTACTTGGTGGGAATGGTGACCCATTCATTTGCCAAAAGAGGTACTTTCCCATCTTATCAGTGATCTGATTTTATTGTGCTTATGGACTACCCAATCAAAATGTTTAAGTCAGCATCCTCTGTAGTTACAAAATGGAACCTCAATCCTCAGGGTCTGTTTTATCCCTATCAATAACACGGGGTTATAACTTATATAAAAGTCGAACATTAAACCGGTAACAGCCATAGCTCCATGTCTTAAAGACAATCAAAGCCTTGCTGTGGTTCCATAAAAAAACAAACCCAGGAAATATCACATGGACTCTTTATGAACTGATCCCTCCAAAACTGTCTCCCTAGTGTATCACTGGTACACCAAGTAAAGCATTATAACCTGGGCCCCAACCAATGAAACATTATTTAATGATGATCTTGACTTATATGACTACTGATCAGTCACACCAGCAACAGCAAAATAAAAAACTAAATTTACTGAGGGAGCTGCCTGACCAATGGCTGGTGGACCATTCTTTTGAAATCAAAACTTCTCAAATGCTTAAACAATAGCCCAATCCTCATACAACAGTTCTTTATCATCCCCTGCTTTATGTTTGACCAACATTCCCTAGGTCCATACCTCCATCATGAAATACATAAAACAAATAAGTATACCATTAACCAACCATAGGATTAATTGAAAAGGGAGCATATAAATATAAAGCACAACAAAGAAAATATGCAAAACAGAAAAATTAAAAAATAGCAGTGGTCTGGCTGACCCATTCAAACTAAACTGTCAGCCTTGTCTCGAGGAACACTGTTTCTCAATATAAAAGAATGTACTTATGTCATGGAAAAACCATCATTACATTGATATCCACCTAACATCTCTGAAGGCCAAAAAATAAAGTAATGACACCACAAGTTCACATCAAGCAATGTTCAGCAGGTCTGCACAGCACCATTGGACAAGTACATGGATGAGGGTGTCTAGCTGCTTGACACTACCCTACCTTCATGCCATTATGATGAATTTCCAGGAAGGCTGCTGTGTGGTCAGTGAATCCTTGTGAATGAGCATCCGCTGGTCTCATATGTTTTATGACAACCAAAAAGTGTGATTCCTTATGGATATACCTTATTTTGAGAGTAATGCTGGTATCTCAATCCTTAGCACATTGGTTCTCTCTTGGATATTCAAAAATGGGCTCTGTCCATAATTCCATTAGAAAATGCTTCACTTTAAAGTGTAAAATAAAAATTTTGCATTCCACAACTGTCTATACTGTCATCTAAAGGGATTACAGGTAAGAACTGCTGGTTAATTTGCAAAGCTGTACCTTGTCCAACATTTCCTTAGTGTGAGCAGCAGAAAGGCAGAACCTCATTCGACCACCTGTGATCTTGGTAGCAGGGAAGCCAACACCTACTCCAGCAACACCACGCTTTGTCAATTCACGTACAAACATACTGGAAAATAACATAAACCCTGTTACAAATCTTAACATCGTGTTTTAAGATCTTGACCTCTTTAAATGAATCCATCAAAATATTAACATACTTAAAAGCTATAAGCATAAAATAATTACAAAAAGAAGGCACAATAACATAATTCAAAACATTATGTTATATGGCAAAAACAAGTATACACAAAACTCTAAACAAACAAAAATAACAAAAAAAATTCAACACAGCATTAATCAAAAGATCACAGTTCATTAAAACACTTCCAAACAAGTAAAAAATAACATAGGGAAAATCTCCCTCAAGCAGCTGTCAGATCTAAGACTCTACCTAATAAACATTTCCCCATTTCTAACAAAAAGGTGGAATATCTGTTCCAATATGTGAATAGTTGTGTAGAGTGGATACTGACATGAACACCTGTCCAAGATAAGCATATAATAAACCAGAGCACTTGTGTTATTTTGCTTAATCAGTAATAATATTTTCTGTAAATATCTGTGATCATTAACTGTGAGGGAAAAACATATAAAAATACAATCTACCATATCATTAAGTGTAAATAATGCAATTATCCAACATATAAGTGTTCATATCTTATGTAGCATTTTTTTTCAGAATATGTGAATTATTGTTAGTTTGTGAGTTCACAACTTACTGAAAAATCTTGGAGAAAAAATGCAAAGAAATACACAAAAATATGAAACATCATATCATCTAAATGTAATTTAAGTTTTACCATGTTGATGTTTAGATTCAACCTCCCTACAACTCAGGAGGTGCGGACCCTATGCTCTAGGGCGGCTCACCATTGGTGGGGGACCTAAGTACTGGGCCTAGGCGGTTGGGCTTGTTATCCCAACTGGTCCCTATGATAGCAAGGCTCCCTATATGGGTGCTAGCTCCTAAGTCTCCCTCATTTCAGTTTGTTTCTCTTTTTCACTAGCTCTTCCACTGTACCACCCATTTTTGTTGTTATTTTTTGTGAGTCTAATCAAATACAAGATCATGAGCTTGGTATGAACTTACTGAAGAGAAATGTGAGGAAAAAGTATACAAGAAATACAATTTACTGTATTTTTCACCCAGTATAAGATGACTATTCTTAACTGAAGGTGATGGAAGCCCCCCTGAGATTTCAAGCATTCATGTTCTGTGTAACACTTTAACTTCTACATCCATTTTCACCATTATTTTTCCAAGTGTGTAAATTATTTTCAGCTCATAAGATGGGTGGGAACTGAAGAAAAGTGTGCAGAAAGAATGTATGAAAAATACAATTTACCAATTGTAATCTGAATGTTCAGTGGAGATGATTATTAGTAGGTAAGAATTCCAACTCTTTCATCTCATCTCTAAAATATTAATTAGTCTGTTGAAAATTATTAATTCACGCATTAGGTAAGAATGAAAAGAAATATGTATAAAACAATTACTGAAAAATACTATATACCATAATCCCCAATTACCTATAAGATAAAAGACACTAATCAGAGGTGGTGTGAATTTTTTTTTTACACATCTACATTACATTAGTCAAAGGTTAAGTAGAAAAACTGTGTTTGAAAATCTTGCAATACTGTAATATATTATATTGTATAGCGATGATAATCGATACTTTTACGTTTAAATGATAAGCGAGACCTTTGAGAAAGTTGGCTGAGAAAACGAGGATACTACAGATTTTATATTCTAAGAGAAAACAGGGATCCTTAGTGTGTTTATACTCTACTATTACACATGGCTGAGCCATTCTCTTTATTGCAGCTTTCCTCTATATAAGAGAGCTAAGCAAAAAGCGAGCTAAAGTAGTGTCACAGGTGCTACGATAGCAATGAAGCTATGTAGGAAATCTATCACAGTTATTTTCTATATCTTTCTGAATATGAAGCTAATTATATACATACATTAGGTAAGAACCTCCTAAAGATGAATGTGTATAAGAAATATATGTAAAATACAGTCTACCATATAATTCACTGTGTATAAGACAAATGGTTTTAATCAAAGATAATACAGGGTGGTAAGAGGGGAAGATGGTTAGTTTGGAAGATTTTATGATTGGTGCTATGTTGGCAAGTTTCCACGTTAGGAAATCTAAAGATTATGAAATAATAACAAATAGTACACACATACATCCAAGTAGCCTTGAGTTATTTTTCTAACACCCCATGTACTTTCTTGATATAACCTCCAGAACCCCTCTAAAGTCTAGAATAGGTTGTACTAAAAATGTGTTGTACGAAAAGCAGTTAAAGCTATACAAGATGTACTTTTGCCCTTATCATAATTACCAAATTCCTAACCCATGAACATCCTTAGGAAATACAGCATGATATACAAATCATTTCATTCTCTTGCAATAAAGAAGATGAAATGGAAATAAAATATAATGCTTCCCCAACTATGGACAATTCAACTACAATTTTAAGTGACCCAAGATATAAACCAGCTGACATGTTACTGGATACCTGCCCAATTTCATTCTTTGATAAAAAAAAAAAAAGTGGAGATGCATTAGGAGCAACTATACAACATATTCTGTATTACATAAAATGTACTTTATGATGTAAATATGGCAGAGTTCTTGCACCTTCAACATACATATAACCAAAATAAAGGCATTTGCGGTTGAATATTTTATCATAAAACTCTCAACACATAAAAGTCCTTAAAACATTAACAGAGGAAAGCATTACACTAAAGGTCTTTAGGCAACTTCCCAAAACCTGTAAAGTTTAGAACAGTTACAAGCATACCCATCCACCCCAGAAAAATTATTCATGGCTGACCCTAAGCAGAGCAGAAGTGAAAGTGACAGTAGAAAGCATGTATATACTGAGCTATATCCCGTTTTTCTTACACTTCTTTGAGATAGATATTTTGATCAATGTGTGTATGTGTTTCTCTGTCTGTCTGCCAATTTTTCTATGTGCATAACACAAGAAGATAGACAGAAAGGCAGACATAAAAATAAGTCACTCATCAAAACATATATCTCACAAAAAATGCAAGAAAAACTGGCACAACTCAATGTATCAATGCAAAACTTTGTAAATGTGGTAGTACACTCACAAGTGGTTTTCATGGGGATGGCATACTGTGATCTTTGTGTGAGTGTGAATTAATCAAGAGAGAAAATGTGTCTCCCCTAAAAAATGGAAGATCTCATGTGCATCTAAAGATGAAAGATGGGTCCTTAATTATGAATATGAAGATTTTTGGAAATGTGATATTATATTTTTGTACACTGTGCAACCCATACAAAAAAGTGCTTTATTTATAAGGAAGCACAAGTGACAAGCATCAGCTAAAAGTGTGACAGCCATACCCTGACCAAGAATTATCAAAGATGAAAATAAATTTAATATGATAGCTTGACCTGATATATTTAATAAAGGGAATACACAACTCTTTTTCTTTTCTTTCATGCTTATTTGCCAATTCCAAAAATAGCAAGGCAGCATCAGGTACAGACAAAAAAAAAAAAGGCTTCATTTACACATATCCATTCTCAAGCTGCGTTGTGCAATTAACCAAAACTACAGCCCCCTATCCACAACTAGGCACAACAAACCTTCCCATGGTTTCCCTCAGCTACTTCACATGACCTAGTTCAGTCCAGTGACACCATGACACCCCTGTATATCACACTGCTCCAATTCATTCCATTCCATGCATGCCTTTCAGGCCCTCAGCACTTGAAATTCTACTCACTTCCTCTTTCCATCTCTGATTCAATCTACGGTGACATCACACAGTCCTGCCTCAGACCTACATGTTTCCCATCCACTCTTACATACATTTGCTCCTCTACAGAAGGCTTTTACATCATCCAGTAGTTGGCCGCCATACCGTATATCCTTAACACATCCCACAAAGCTTTCCTTTTGACTGTCATACACTTTCTCCAGATCCATAAAAGCTGCTTACAACTCTCTACCTTTTGCTACATACTTTTCCATGGTCATTTTACTATATCATAACCAATGAGGCAGGAGGTGCTAATACTATGGAAGTAAAGGGGGCTTGAAATTGGGAAAAGTGTTGAGTTTCAGCACCTCGAGGGGTAGTCTAGTTTTACTGGAGTAGCCAAGTCTCACCCTGCCTTCTTGTGACGACCTCATCAGTACACTCCTTAAGGGTGGAACTAAAGGGGGAGGTGATGCCCAATTACATCAGAGGAATAGTTTTAGATTTGAATAAACACATGAGGTGTACTGTTACTTTTAGTTTTGACAATTTTGGAGTCTCACTGTCTCTTTTAACACTACGCTGGAGTTGTCCTCTACCAGTGACCCATCATGAGTGAAGCAAAAAAGGCTAAGGAGTGGCACTGGAGTCTACCAGTTATGCTAAGGGTGAAAAGGAACAAGCGATTGAGGATGACACTGAATGTGAATAAAAGGAGAGAGATTGTGGAGAGGTGTAAAAGTTGTAGCGTGGATGTGCTAGGGATTGAGAAAACCCATATCCTTTGAGTGGGTGTGTGGAGTGAAAATGGAAATGATGAATGCAAGCTATGGGGAGGGCATGGGAGGAGGTGTGGTATGGACGGGAATGAGTGAAAATCATGGGGGAAGAGGAAAAGAAGGATGTGCAATTTTGTCATCACAAATAGTATGGGAGTGTGTTGCAGGGCATGGATGGAATGAATCAAGAGTACTGTGGGTGAAAGGAAAGACTGGGATTGAAACATGCATGGACATGTGTATGTGTGCCTGTGAATACGAAGACTGTATGAGGTAAGGATGAAAAAAAGGTTTTCTGGAGGAATTTGAATGACTGTATAAAAGGTTTTGAGAATGAGAGAAATGTGGTCATATCTGGTGATATGAATGTGAAAGTGGGATGTGATGACATTGGTGAGATAGTTGGTAAATGGGGAGTGCCTGGAGTAAATGAGAATGGAAGCTATCTTGTGGATAATTGTGCTGAGAGGGGTTTATTCCTTGTAAACACCTTTTTTCACGTGATTCCCTAGTTAGGATGTATCCATCATGGGGAGGTGCCTGACGATTGGCAGAATTCACGTCGTACCACTGTAGAAAGGCAAGGGGGATAAAGGTTAATATTCAAGCTAAAAAGGTAAAAGTCTTTTTAGTGTACCTGGTAAGCTGTATAAGAGAGTAGTTATTGGGAGGGTGAAGGTCTCAAAATTACTGGTGTGAAAGGAAAGCTGCTAAAAGCTGTGAGAAACTTTTCTCATGGGTGTAAGGCATATGTCCAAATCGGAAAAATAGAGAGTGAATGCTTGCAGGTGAAGGTTGGCCTGCGGCAGGGGGTGCGTGATGTCACCTTGATAATTTAATTTGTTTTTAATGGGTTGGTGTGGGAGTTACATTAGAGAATCTTGGAGAGAGGGGCCTGTTGGTAATAAGAGGACCTGCAAAATGAGTCAGTTGTTGCTGGCAGATGATACAGCGCTGGAGGCAGATTGAAGTTGGTGACTGAGTTTAGAGAGTGTGAAAGGAGTAAGTTGAGAGTAAATGTCAGCAAAGGCAAGGTTGAGGTACATCTTACTTGGGGTAGGTAATTGAATGTAGGCAGCCAATGACCAAGGAGGTATATTATCAGTACTAACTGCCTCGGTATCAGGAGGGTTAGTGACATATGTAGTGAGTCAGCAATTAAGTGGTTGTTAAGCTGCACTTCTCTGACCCAGGTAGCTGTCTTTTCTTCTGCCTCACCCATATGTGGACTACTGGCATTCTATCCAAAAGCATACATCTCTCCTTGTCATACTGAACTCACACATCTTCTTGAAATAAGAAAGCAAGTAATGTAAGGGTAAGAGAGAGGTGTGGTAATAAAAAGAATGTGGCACAGAGAGCTGAGGAGGATGTGCTGAAATGGTCTGGACATATGGAGAGAATGAGTGAGGAAAGGTTAAGAAGAAAAAAAAAATATAATCAGAAGTGGAGGGATAAAGGAGAAGGAGCAGACCAAACTGGAGATGGAAGGATGGCACGAAAAAGGCTGAGTAATTGGGGCCTGAGCATGCCAGAGGGTGAAAGGCATGCACAGTATAGAGTGAACCAAAACAACGTGGCATATAAGGGTCAATGTATTATAAATTGACTGAACCAAGGAATGTGAAGCAGCCAGGGTAAACCAAGGAAAGGTATGTGGGGCATAGTTATAAACAGGGAGCTGTGGTTTTGGTGCACTGCATACAATAGAGAATGAATGTGAGCAAATGTGGTCTTTCTTCGTCTATTCCTGGTACTACCTTTTTAATGCGGGAAATGGCGATCAAGTATGAAAGAAAT
>JAUTXX010456898.1:2258-12659 GCA_032273605.1 Panulirus laevicauda
TGGCTCAAGCCATGAACTGCTCAAACTGAATGAAGCCAACCCACCTAACTTTCTCTTCAATCTGGTTACAAGGAATGAGACCTCGATCCATCAGTGGGTCATCAAGCTCAGGCGGAAATCCATGTAAACGAAACATCGAATTTTTCTGATCCACAAAATGTTCCGAAAGAAACCTTCGGTTGGCAGGATGAAGGCCTCATTTTTCTGAGATATCAAAGAGATTCTGCTGCATGACCATGTGCTTCGTAAAAAATCAATCATAAATGACTATTATATCGGTCTGATTTCAAAATTGCTCAGAAGAATCAAAGGGAAACGGTTGAAAATGATGGCAAAAGATGTGTTCCTACTCCAAAATAATGCACTGTTTCACAACGCCCACATTGCACAAGACGCTGTTCTTGTAAGTGGCTTCCAGCTACTCAACCATCCTCCTTTTAGCCCAGATTGGTCCCATGTGGCAACCATCGAGTTTGAGACGACGTCTTATCATCATGATCGCCTCTGAAGTTAATAAATACCTTACTGAGTCTACTGAAGTCTGGTCTGACCAGCGATCGGAGAAATTATTTAAGATTGGCATTACGAGCTTGAGGAACGAATGGATCACCTACATTGTGGTCAATGAAAGTTATGTCGATATACAGAATAGGAATCGTTCCTCTGCCTTATTGTTTTACACCTGGTCTGCAACACTTCGTAGCTCCTCTTCGTGGTAACACTAGCAGTAGTGCATTGCTGTTGATCGTGTGGTGGTGGTGATACGATGCTGGCACAGCGCTGGTGGTGAAGACGTGCCACCGTAATAATGGCGGTGGTTACGTATGTGTGACGTTAAGACGGTGGGACCGTACCGTGACGTAGTAATTGTGGCGTATGAATGACGTAGTTTTAGTGGTGGTGTGTCATTGTCATACTGATGCTGGTTGTGACGATGCCAGTATAAGAGAGATGTTGGTGTTGACGGTGCTAGTGACACAGAGATGTTGGTGGTGAAGGTACAAGTGAAAGGGAGAAGTTGGTGGTGAAGGAGGTACTAGTGACAGAGAGGTGTTTATGGTGACGGTACCAGTGAAAAAAGGCTGCTGGTGACGGTCCTACTAACCGAATTATGTTGGTAGTGACGGAACCGGTGACAGAAAGTTGCTGGTGTGACGGTACTAGAGACAAAATGAGGTTAGTGGTGACGGTACCAGTGGCAAAAAGAGGTTGGCGGTGACGATTCCAGTGGTCGAATGATGGTGGTTATGAAAATATCACTGACGTAGAAATGCTGATGGTGGTGATGACATGACAATGACATAATAATGATGGTGATGACATGTGGGCAACTTAGTGATGGTGGTGCTGACATGCTAGTAACATAATGATGGTGGTGCTGACAAAACATTAATATTGTAATGGTGGTGGTGACGGAACAATGACATAGTGATGGTGGTGGTGACATGCTAGTAACATAGTGATGGTGGTGATGACATGCTAGTAACATACTGATGGTGATGCTTACATGCTAGTGACATAGTAATGGTGGTGGTGACATGCTAGTAACATAGTGATGGTGATGTTGACATGCTAGTAACATAGTGATGGTGATGCTGACCTGCTAGTAACACACTGATGGTGGTGGTGACATGCTAGCAACATAGTGATGGTGGTGGTGACATGCTAGTAACATAGTGATGGTGGTGGTGACATGCTAGTAACATAGTGATGGTGGTGGTGACAAGCTAGTAACACAGTGATGGTGGTGGTGACAAAGGGTGATATAGTGATAGCAATGGTGACATGCCAGTGACATAGTGATGGTGATGGCTTCATACCAGTAACATAATGATGGTTTTGGTGACTGATGATAATAGAAAGATAAATAGTCCACGGTTTATTGGCTTTAGGCAGCCATTAGGTTGATAATACATGGATGAGGCATTAAAGATATTGCAAAACTGGGAGGTCATGAGAGTAACTAGTTATTCATAAAAGAGCGTTAGATCTAGGCGGGTTGGATATTTCCGCACTTGCGATAAGAAGAGGAGTGAGGTACATCTAGATAGCTGGGGTGGGAGATATACAGAGATGTTTACGGAGTAATTACTATGATTTATACATTTTGCACTTGAACATTACTTGATGAATAGTTACAGTGATGCAGTAGTTAATATACCACATAGTCTAACAAACAAAAACTGAGCTATTCACTTGCTTAGCTGTGCACATGTTCATGGACAGTTTATGATGTTCACAATGGTAGGTGTAGCACTGTTCTTATATGTGTGTGTACGAGCTCTGATTGAAGCAAGTCAATTGTAGTGACGAATGGCGGTGGTGGAGGAGCATCTGGAGGAGGAGGTCTCTGTAGCGGGGATGTGTCAGCAGCTTATTGCTAAACTGCCGTGTGAGCTGCCGGTGTTGGTGTGAGAGGGTGAACAGGTTCAGCGAGATGAGGGCCTCTCGGCAGGTGGTGTAAGAAGGCCCCAGGAGGATTCTGCATACCCTTTTCTGTACTCTTTCTAGCTGGTCCCTCTGTGTAGTTGTTAGTGAACTTAGGGAGAATGAAAGCAGTATAGACATTCCTAAGTTCAGTTGGTGGACGCCTAGATATTTCAATTGGCGGAGAAGGTATAGACGGTATGAGGAAGATTTGATGATAGTGCTAACATCATTCTTCCAGTGCAAACTGTTATCTGTAGTAACACCAGGAAGTTGGAAGTGTATGATTATCCAGAAGATGCCAGAGCCTTTGATGTTAGGTGGCAGGATGTTATCTACACCTAGGTTGTCGTGCATCATCACAGTCTTGGTGTGGGTGATGAAGACGTAGTTGTCAGTAGTCGACTCAAGAAGGTAGCTGATGATGTGCTGAAGGGCACTGAAGTCAAGGGAATTGTTGTTGATGGTTGATGCCAAAGGTCGAGTCGTCTACGTACTTCCAGCTGTGGCTTGTGTTCCTCACTGCGTCGTTGATAAGGATGAGGAGGTATGGTGGCCTAATCTTGGTTCCTTGTGATACACCAAATGCAATGTCGATGTGGCTTTCCTAAAGCGGACGGCCTGGTGTCGCCCAGTCAGATAGTCCGCCAGCCATAAAACGAGACACCCCCGTCGTCCCACGTCAACGGTTTTCTTTATGGTGATGTTATGGTTTACCAAGTCAAAAGTCTTGGTGAAGTCTACGAAGGCTTCTTCGAGCAGTAAATGAAGTCTAGGAGGATGACTAGGTAGTGAGTAGTGGAGGAAGACTTCATATCTCCAGGCTGCTGACGGTCTATAGAATCAGTAGTCAGCAAAGAACTAGTCAAATACAAAACTTACAAATTAGCTGAGAATTGTAGCGATGGCAACAGGAAATAATCTCTTAAGAGACTCTGGCTGGGTTGGTGGTATGGGTAGTAGAGTGACATGTGGTGACACAGTGGCGTGGTACGGTTCGTCAGGTGACAAATGGTAACCGAGTCCCGTTGACTCGCTGTTAACGCAGTGGGAACAAGCTAATTACGGACTACACTGGGCTCACATTTCATCTCCTAACGAGGCGTCATGTCCACTTAGGGAAAAATTATGCATATTATCCCGCATCATCCCCGCAGGACGCCCTCGCCACATATTCTGCATCCTCACATGGGACACCCTCGCCACACATCCCTCACTCTTCTCACGAGACGTCCTTGTCAAAGTCTCACACACTCCCGCGGAACGCACTCGCCGCACATCATTCACTCTCCCCACGGGACGCCCTCGCCGCACATCCTGCAGCCTCCCCGCGGGACGTCATCGTCACACATCCTGCACCCTCCCGGTGGGGCGTCCTCGCCACACATCATGCACCCTCACCGTGGGACGTCCTTGTCACACATCCTGCACTCTCCCTACGGGACGCCCTTGCCACTCATCCTGCATCCTCCCCACGGGACGCCCTCGCCACACTTCATGCAGCCTCACTGTGGGACGTCCTCGCTGAACACACCGCACCTGTCCGCGGGACGTTCTCGCCACACATTCTGACGCTCTGCTTTACAGGAGTATCTCAACGCGATGCACCAAGATAACAACACCTCATGATCTGAGTACTCTACAACACTGGTACAAATATAGATGTCGTAAACTTAGTACAAGGAAGTGTCTTAACAAGGCAGCAAGTTTTGAGGAATGTGATACTACCATCTATCTCGCGGAGTAAGGTCACACTGTGGGCGGGGAGACGGTGACGAGACGTGGTGGTGGGTGAGACGGGGCACTGGTATTCCCCCCTACCACCACAACCACCACCACCACCACCATTCAGAGCCTCTTCAAGGAAACTGTCCGGCATATCCAGTGATTGCATTGATGGATCATGCGTCATACTTTATGACCAGAAGAATTCATATGCTACACAGTGACCAGATACAATTAGCCACTCAGTATTTACCGTACCCATGTATCCGTCAGCCAAGCAGCGGTAGTTCAGGAGACACGTGACTTGCTCCCACACACAATCATACACCCGACCTACACCCACACTCCCATTCTCCCGACCTATTGCCACAATCTCATAAACCCAACCTGAGTCTAGTCACTCTCATACACCCGGCCTCCTACCATCAAGTCCCATACACCTGATCCCCTCCCATATTCTTCTATTTACCAGTCCTGCTCCTACACTTCCATACGCCCGACCCGCTCTCACACACATACACCTGACCTGCCCCCACACACTTAAGCTGCTCTCGCATTCCCAAACACCTGACCTGCTCCCACACACATGACCTGCTCTTACACTCTCGTACATCCTACCGCTTCCACACATCTGACGTGCTTCCACACACCCGATCTGCTCCCACACATCTGACCATTTCTCACGCTCCCAGACGTATCCATAACATAATTCCATACTCACCTATCTGCTCTAACACACTCTCATATACCCAACCTGCTCCCACACGTCTAGCGTGCTCCCACAATTAGACCTGCTCCCACATACCCGATCTGCTCCCGCATTCTCGTGCGTATACCTGACCTGCACCCACACACTTGACCTTCTCCAATATTCCTATACACCCTATCATCTGCTCCCACACACCTCACCTGCTCTCACACATCCGACTTGTTCCCACATTCCCGTACATATACCCAACCTCCTCCTAAACACCCAGCGTGCTCTTACATAATCTCATATACCTAATCTGCTGCTTCCACACACCCGACCTGCACCCACACTCCCATACGTACACGCGACCTGCTCCTACACACTCTTATACACCCAACCTGCTCCTCTACATCTGACCTGCTTCCATACAATCACATACACTCGATCTCCTCTAATACAATCGCATACATCCGATCTGCTCCCGTTCACTTAACCTATTCTTACACACTACCTTACCCAGCGTGATCCCACATACCTGAACTATCCCTCCTCATACCTGACCTACTGCCACATACCCATTCTACTCCCGCAACACCCGACTTGCTCCCATACACTTCTCCCTAAACACGCCAACATACTCCCACACATCTTACCTGCTCCCACACAACTGACTCCACCATAAGTTGGTCTAATATAAGCCTGAGGGTTGGTCCTCCACAGCCTCCATATATAAGATCTGTTGGATGATATTCTTGTGCTTCCTTCGTTGGTATTCTCTCCATTGTTCCACATACACATTCAAGAGGCTTGAGGACACCCACAGTCTCACGAGAAATGTCAAGAGGGTTGTCTGATGCCCTTCAGTAGGAGGAGGGTGAAGGCTCTTAGATTAAGTGTGAAAATAAATGAAGAAAAGGTTACACAGTGTGGTGTCAGAGAGATGTTTGGTAGGGTTATGATGAGACAGAGGAGGGGAAATAACAGGAGGTCCAGTCACGGGAGGATGAAGGTCTTAAGATGGGAAAGAATAAAGACTCAAAAATTCAGAAATAAATGGATAAACTGATAAAATCTTGTGATATCTAGCGACCTCGTAACTTCCAAAGATAGACCCGATGTCGATCGAAGGAGAGTTGTAAAGAGTAATAAGTACGAAGTGTGTGCCATCACAAGTTGTGTGTGTGAGAGGAAGGGAGGAGGCTATGCTGCTTAATGTGTCGAGACTGATGTAAGGACAATGAAGAGCTTTAGTTTCAAGTCCTTGCCTGAGACGTCTAGTATCCCCTAAGTTGCTTTCCTCGTATAAGTCGAGGAACTTTAAAAAGGAGTTCATATGTGGAGACGAAACACTCAGATAATCGTGAGGACACGGGAGGATGAGCCGTCTGAGGCCGGGATGTTTGAGGTCTGAGGAAGGGAGGGAGAGAGGGAGGTTTGGTGTCTTATATCTAGTGGTCCATTCAGCGACATCACAGTAGCAGGGAGGAGGTAGGGAAGGATGCTTATCGAGCGAGAAGTACCAGACCGGTTTGCTGGAGTTCAAGAGCAGCGCCGATGGAGAGTAGCTGGTGTTGTAACTCTGGAGACTTTCTGTGTGGTGACGGTGTGATGTAGTGGGCGTTTCTAGCCTGACGGAAGGTAGAGGTGGTGTGACAGGTGGCAGTGGCTAGCTTGGCAGGGGGCAGTGGTTGGTGTGGCAAGGGTAGTAAACAGTGAGGCGGGACCTGCAGTTGGTGTACCTGGAGGCAGTCCAGCGCTGGTATGACAAGAGCAGTGACTGGTGTGGCAGGGACACCAACTGGTGTGACAAGGATGGTGGCTGGTGTGATGTGGAATGGGTGGTAGCTACTTTAGTGTGGCAAAGCCTGTAATAAGAGCAATAGCTGGTGTGGCAGGGACAGTGGGGGAAGTGGCAGGGGTAGTATCTGGTGAGGCAGAGGCAGTGGCTGGTGTGCTATGGGCAGTGGCTGCTGTAGCAAGAGTAGCAGGTGGTGTGGCACGGGCAGTTGCAGGTGTGGAAGGGGTGGTCTTTGGTGTGGCAGAGACAGTCCTCGGTATGGTAAGAGCCGAGGCTGGTGTGGCAAGGGTAGTGGCTGGTGTGTCAGAAGCTCCCATTCAAAGTGGGAGTGAAGTTCTTCCCAGAATCGACACTGGGAACGCTTTCTTTAGTAAGGCATTCAGTCTAAATGGCATATTAGTGAACCTCTGTTGTTAGGAAGGAGTTGAGTTCATGAACTTGTGGCATTATTCTTACATGCAGTCTGATATGTTTATGAAGGACGGACTAAACCCGAATGAAGTGGGAGCTGTGCGTTTTGGTAGGCTCCTTTGTAAGTCCACACGTGGGTTTTGGCAAAAAAAATGTTAGCCCTTGTGGAGCAGACCTCTCCCCCTCCGTAAGTACCCTTCGAAAAAGGTCCAAATTTCATCTTAAAACATGTGTTAATGCCTGTGGTATACCCAGTAAAGTCGCAGAGTAAGAGACAATAGCGTTAGAAGGAAACTCTGATATGATTGCCATATTCGAATCTTGAGTAAATATGAACAACAGGGATTTCCTAGCCGAATACTCAAATCCAGGTACATCCAGTTTAATCTGGTTAAAGAAAACAATGAAGGCGATGGTGTCTAGCTCTTTGTTAAAGCCCATTTAAATCCCGTGGTAAAAATATGTTGCAGCCGTTGAGAATGTGGACTCCATTTTTATGGAATTAAACATAAACTTCGTAAGAAAAATTACAAAAAAAGAGGTAGACGAAAGATTGTATGATCAGTTAGCAGAAATTTTTATTCAACGAGATTCGACCACTGTAGGACTGATTTCTGCTGCTTACCTCGGCAAGTTTATTATGCATCCCATGTTTATTTTGTGAGCGGTAGCGCAAAAGGATTACAGGGGTCACAACGGGTTTTAGTCAGACACCAGTGGGTTAATATTATATAAGATGTTACATGCATTACATAGTTTCATACGGTAGATTTTACTGATTTGATGCAAAAGTGGATACAAACTTAAAATTTATATATCTTGTAATTAACAGTACTGTGTTGAGATATTTCTATCAGGGTTTGTTTAGATCTATCCTTAAAAGGCTCTATTTTCACATTTTATGACATAGTGTTCTTTGTGTCCAAATCTTTGACCACAAACTTTACAATTCACGCGGTTAACATCTCCAGTTAGGCCAAAGCGCCAATAGTACCTATAGCCTATGCCTAGTTTAGCAGTTACATCTTATAATCTGCTTACCTTATCACTTTCTCCATATATATGTTTTACTTTACACTTATCATTATGATCGAAAATGTTAGTACTTGTTCTTATCTGAGCTCGTCTTCGTGCTTCAAAGAGGTCAGTTCGTTCCTTTCTAACTACAGTTTCGAATCTTCTAAATGACAATCCAATGTTGTTTTCAACATCACCTTTACTAAGTGCAAGTTTGGCTAAACCATCATCTTTGTCATGTTCACGGAGGCATACATGAGAAGGAATCCATAACAATTTGATTTGAGTCCCTTGAGCATTAATGTCTGAGTATTTGTGAATGTCTTCAGAGACCTACATATTACATTCTGATCTCGGGGTGTTAAGGGCAGGTAATGAAGATAAGGAATTCGGGATAATCAAACAGTCTGTAGCAGTGATTTCTACTAGTTCAAAAGCGATAAGTATGGCGGACAATTCAGTTTGTCGGGTAGATGCCATTTTGTTAATTCTAACATTTTTCTCTACTCTATTACCATAGGGCTGGATCACAATGGCGCTATGCAGTCCTATCATAAGATTGATATCAAGTGTTCTGTCTTCAATCCTGGGAATACCAAGTTCTCTCTGCATGGTGAGTACTTTAGTGGACTTCTGGTAACCAAGTATGATTCTTGAAGCTTCATTTTGCATTTTTTCAAGTCTCTTGATACCTTTGCTGTTGTGTAGGATCAAAATTGGTGCGTGGTAATCTATTAAGAGACCTACTATAAGCTAAGTACGTCATTTAAAAAATGTTGATATTTGCACCGTAATTAGGGTTGTACTCTGAAACAGCTCTAAGAGCTCTGAGTCTATCTGTGCATTGTCGATTTAGTTTTTGCACACCAGCTGCAGCACATGGGACTGAGACACTAAGCTATTCAAAGGATGAGACATAGCGAATCGGGTTTCCACCAACTGTCATTTTGGATGGTTCGCTACCATCGTTACCAGTTCGTTTACTGAAGACCTTGGTCATATCTACAGAAACGGTGAAGCCAAGGCTTTCACAAGATGTGTGTACGGAGCTAAGAACGGTTTGCATTTTACGATATGTTACCGTATGTACAAGAATATCATCAGCATAACTAATAGTGATATTTCTGGGACATATCGGAATCGATTTCAGTAATGCATTGGTTAGTACACTAAACAAAGCGGGGCTAAGTACTCCACCTTGAAGAGTGCCAAGTACCTTGTCTTTAGCTTCACTTTTGTGGCCATGAAACAACACAGCTGACTTTCTGTTAGAGAGATAACCAAGTATCCAGTGCAGGAGCCAGCCACCTATATCCATTTTTGCTAACTCGCATAAAACAACTTGTCTATTGGCAATATCAAATGTAGCTTTTAGGTCAAGAAAAGAGGTGTACTTATGCCTTCTGTCCTTATGACCTGTTAGAGAAATAGTGATACAGTTCTGTACACTTTTGCCGTGTGGGAAGCCACTAATATTAGGTGACATACGTTCTTTGATTCTGTGTAGTAGTCTATTGAGCGCCATCCTCTCAAAAGTTTTGCATAGGCAACTCGTCAGGGAAATAGGGCGAAATTCATCAAGTTGATGGTGTTTAGGTATTGGTACAATTAGGTTGTTGGTCCATGAGGAGGGTAGATGACCCGTGGTATAAATCATACACAACTTTAATAATGGGTTACCAAGTACACGCTTTAGAAGTCTAATAATGTCATAATTGATACCATCCTCCTTGGTTAGAGCTGCATCAAGTTCAAACTCACTGAATGGCGCATCACATTCACCATGTTGCTGGCTGGGGTAACATCTCTTTCTCTGAATTTGTTGTTAGCTTTATGCAGCGGGCTGGGATGAGAGACTTGTTTGTGTTTCTTTCCAATGGTCTTGTTAATACCCTTCCTGATTTGGCTTACAGGAGTGTGTTGATTTAGTCCACTGACAAACTATTCTCAGTCGTTCTCTCTTAAGTTCAGTTATTCGATCCCTCGCTGCTGCAAGAGAAGTTTAGAATAGTTTTAGCCTTTTTGAGTGTTGGAAATTGTTCATATCGTTTACTTATTTGCCAGACTATAGATTTAACCTCTTTCATTTCGGGGGCATTATAGTGCTGATGTGGTCTGTTGTGATGTCCGCTCCTACGCTCAAAAGTTAACTTGATTTGGTTAAAAAAAGATCTATATTATAATAGTGTCAGTCCTTGCATTGAAAGTTTGTACATTTGTGGTCTTGTGATCTTTGCAGGAGTCAAAGACAAAATCGATGAACTTATTTTGATGCTACTGTTGTAATCTTTCTATCTTCAGGTTGACACTAGGTAAGTTAACCTTATATATA
>JAUTXX010457009.1:0-12657 GCA_032273605.1 Panulirus laevicauda
ACACGATCAATACCAGAGTTCTGTTCCTAATCTATAATCCGCTTGAGTTCACCTCAAAAATTGTCCTCTACTTCAATCCAGCGTTAAAAAATAAAAATCTGCCGTACTTCAATTCATTGTAATGTAATGCAAACGAAGCCTAACTGTGGTTGCATATAGTTATAAGGCGTTAGATAATTAGAACTAACCATTCCCTAAGGCTGACTACAAAAAAAGGAAGGCTAAGTCTAACTTCAGTTAGAGAACGTGAGTGAAGGTGTTGCCCAGGTGGGAGGGCGCGAGCGTGGCCATGTCCGCCATAACCCTAGCCTAGCCAGGGAGAGCGGCAGTGGGTGAGGCAACACCTACACGTGTACCCACACGCCGCCTCCGTCGCGCTCGGCTCAACGTAAGCCATGCCGCACACCCGCCCGCACACCAGCCGCCGCCACCTACACTCTACTCACACCACCGCCACCACGTACGTTCTCAAACTCAAAACATCCTCAGTGTGAAAACACTATCACCACCACTAACGCTCCTAAAACTGGAACATCGTCACTCTTACCTCACGGAAACATCATGCTCCTCCCCTCTCAACAACGTCGTGTAAACTCATCACTATGAGTACCTGCGTACTTATCATTGAAACCACCACCACCACCAGTGTTCTTTATCCCACAACATCGCCAGCGTAATACCCCCACTAAGTACGTTCTTAGATCAAACTCACCACTACTACCAGCCAAGTTCTCAACGCAGTCACCATACTATTCCAAACAAACCGATCACAAATCCAGTCACTTCACATCATATTACCTTCATCATTACCTCTGCAAGAGCACACACACTTCTTACCTCATCAAAAGCCTATGAAGGAATTCTGCTCAATCATTAAAATATTTCTAACCTACTATGTTTTCAATAACTGAGGCCCAGTCCCTAGATCTTTCGTGCACTCTTTCCTCTTCTGCGCGACCCCCACAGGATATTAGAAATGCACGATATATCATCCGCTCCTGCGGCAAAAATCAAATCGATCTATACACCTCATCACAGCGCATGATTCATTATACCCTCAAACCAGCAGTTTCACTATACTGGTTTAGTTTCAAAACTTACAAACATTTATATAAAATTACACTCGTCCTTAACTTCTGTGATCGTTCATATTTTAGAACCAAAGGAATATTTCGTTACCACTATAAATTGGCTGGCATGAAAAATTTTACGCGAACGGGGCATGAACATGCAGGATTGAGAAAGGCGTATATGGGATAAGAGTGAATTGGAAAGAAGCTGCATATTGACGTCGACGTGCTTTCAAAGACTGAACTAGGCCATTTGAAGCGTCTGGGGCAAACCATGGAAAGGTCTGCGGGGTCTGGACGTGAATAGGGAGCTGTGATTTCGGTGCTTCATTACATGACAGCTATTCTAGTAATACATGATGGTACCAAGTTAATTCGTGAGGCTTGACATCCTCCTCCCCCAAGTCTTTAGTACTATGTGACTCCTTGAACATAAGGGTGCAAACCCTTACGTACGATGGCCTGACCTGAACTTTAAGGGTCATGTTAATGGTTACGCCATCATACCCAAGGGTCGTATCATGCTTGATTGACTTTTTTCCCATAAGAGTGGCGAATCTATGCTCTATGATCGTACTGTCGTGCTCAAGGATCGTACCGTTGTATCCCTGGTTAATAATGAAATTTGCCTTCGCATATTATTACTATTACTTAGCGCCTATTTTACCCAGCCTTATTACCTACACTTAAATCTCTAATAACCTCACTGACTTCGCTTAAATCTTTATCTTATCTTCTCTGCCAGTCTGGCCTCTGCCTCTCAACCACATCCTCGCCATTCACTGGCCCACTAAAAGCTCTCATATACATGTGCCAAATGCTTTTCTTTTTTAACTACAAAAATATTTTCATAGAGTAGTTTCATTCTATATCTCCTTTTCAATCATTACATTTTACATTATTATTCTATTCCTCTACATGTTTCCTTAAAGTATACACTTCCTCGCTTATCAACTATGGTCTCGTTTTTTTTACCTTATTTACTCTGCAAAGCTTTGCACATGCAGTATACTATTCTATCTACATGAAACACTTCAAATAATTCTAAGCTACTTGAAAAGAATTTCCAATAGCCTCATCTATTGAGTCCAGGCAGGCATCTCCTAACAATTGGAAATTCTCAAACATTCCTGAACCAATTTCTGTGAGTCTTCTACGGGTTCCTGCAGTCATAGGTTGCGCTGACTTTGCTGTTTGGCTTAATACTACAACAAAGACGCACCAATCCGCCCACGTTACATACCCAGCTCGTCCGAAGAACGAGGACTATGACAAGTACCAAATCTGCACCTCGCCACTCCTCGCGTGGTTAACATTACCTAATCAACCACACAATAACTTCTTAGAAGTAGCAGCATAGTATGCAAGATACCTAATATCCCACTATAATCTTAAAGGAGACGAAGAGTAATGAGAATAGACCGACAGGGGAGAGACGCCAAATCAGAAATTCCTCTTGCGATATCAACCTGACCATGCTCCCAGACCGCAGACCCACAATTAACCAAAAGTTCTCCAGAACTAACATGGAATAAAGGGATTTACAGCTTCTGATTATACACACCGTATCTGCAATACAACACGGGGCATCGTTTTACCTAACTTACAATTTAGAGTGATTTTGGAGGCTTGTCTACTTCCTCGACTCGACTGGAGATCAAGCTACGATGTTCCTCTAACCAAACAAATATTTCATTTATTGCATTAGGGGAACTACTGATTTTATTAATGACATCTTTCAAACATACTTCGGTGAGTGATGCCTATTCTCACATACCACTCAAACCAATAATTATAAATTCGCATCATTCAGTGGTATACTAATATCAGAATGAACACCACATCATATGAGACACCAAAAAATCAATACTATTCCAAATCTAACTGCTTCCAATGAGCAACTGAAAACATTTTTTCCCCCATACTTGATAGCTATTTCCTGCGTTTTGCGAGATACATCAAGAACTGACGAAGGCCACGTCCGCTCACATCCATTCTCTAGTTGGCATGTGTAATGCACTAAAACCACAGCTCCCTATCCAAAACCAGGCCCCGGAGAACGTAAAGATACAAAATTGTCAACGAATTTGTTAGGAAAGAGAGGTCAAACACGAGACATCCTTCTCAAGGTAAGTCCAACCAAAGCCCATCCTTCGCAAGGGAAGTCCAACTAAAACACACGATTAAAACTAACCCAGTTGCAGTCTAATGAAGCTTCTCATGTACACAATAATTACAACCATCTCCACAGATAAAGTTGCTCAAAATTGCCCTGTTCTACTTATGCAAATTCATTCAAATAAAGTTTAGCCCAAAGAGAGCAAGGAAATGTTCATAAGAATGTTCATTCACATATATTATCAAATAAAAAAATACCATGAGCAGGGGAACTAATCTTAACATTATGATAACCATTGTCAAAGTATTAAATTATTAAAAGAATTGGTGCCATAAAATTGTTGATTACTGGCCCCAATAATATGTTTACTAAACGTTAATGAACATACACAAGAAACACCGCGAATAAACCCGCAAACGTGCAATCACGTTCTAAACTCATTGTAACTGGAGAGTAATCAAAGATTCATTTTGCACGATATGTACACATGCAGCCAATAAACATCAACAACAAAACTCACTCTGACCCTTACGAACAGCTAGATACAACAACATAACAAGAGGGTAGAAAAGAAACTCAAGTATGTACCACAATACCGCCCGGCAGCCAGCCAACATTCATTTAATAATGTAAGCTGCAGCGTACTGACTTGGCTGCCGTGAATGCCGATCATGCCTTCCTAGTGCAGCAGTTCGATCCACACATCTGGCTATCAAGACAGCACAGCGATGTGGTCTTATAATGTCATGGAATACAACGAATACGCATTATATCCTCTATTTGCTTTATTTACATGATTTTTCCCATGAACAGCTTATCACTACAGAGATAATCTTACCAACATTTCACAGACCCGGCATCTTGACACGGGGAGTAAAAACAAACTGATATAAAATGTTATTAAATGGAACCGCTTGTAACTTTCCTTTATCTTCCTGCCCCCAAAACATTCTTCTCTAGGCCGCGTCCATCGCGGGGTCACATGCCATAAAGATGGTGTTTGTGTGCCTTTGTGAGATGAGTACAAGGCAAGCTAGTAGTAACTGTTGTGTGGAAGCTGCGTTCTAGGCAACCCTTTTGCCCACAATGTAGCTTCTACCCTAAACACTTTACTCATTTGTCTTATATTCATCCTACAAAGGCACACACTACTACACTTTCTGTCATGTGGTCCCACCTGGTGGGCAATGTGGTGAATTTATGTCTGTAATGCTGGAGAGTTGGATGGTGTCCAAAGTGCAAACAAGGAAGTATATATCATACAGTGGTGATGGCTCATGTTTGTTGGAGTAGTGTTTATTAGCGGGTTGGGTGGGAGGTTTAGTGCTTGTTGGATTATTTTGTGTGTATGTGTTTTGTCAATGTCGAGTCTGATAAGGGAAGGGGTTCTGGAAGTACAGGCTGTTGAGATGCGTAACGGGAATGCTTCTTATTTCTACTTTAGGGTTTATAATTTGGTATAGTTATAGACTGGAAAGGGTCTAGTGCTGCTGCCTAGTAGCTTGTTCTGTACGGTGATACAGCAAGTAATAAAAAAGAACTAAACAAGCACACAGAGAAACATGAAAAGACACTACTGGAGTATGAAGGATTATTACATATAAAATGGGAAAATTGTGATAATCTCTAGAGCAATGCTTCTCATCCTTTATTTCACGGCACAGTTTCGGCTCTGAGTAATCTTAGCGGCACACAAATCAAACTTTGCCAGTACTCTGCTACTAATACAAAATATCCAGTGAAAGGATAGAAAACGAAAATCTTTCTACGAACATATAAAAAATATAGTGCTTCTAAAATTGCATACACGTTAAAAATGATATACGAAACATCTAAAAAATCGTGCGCAAACAATTTTCATACTCTTTTAATAACCTTCATTGGACTATGAGAAAGGGTAGAAATATTGTTGGATGACTGAGTGCACGACCTTAGCTCACCACTTCATCGTTTCCCAGTTTTTTTTTCCCAAAAGAGGGAACAGAGAAGGGGGCCAGGTGAGGATATTCCCTCAAAGGCCCAGTCCTCTGTTCTTAACGCTACCTCGCTATCGCGGGAAATGGCGAATAGTATGAAAGAAAAAGAAATATATTCAAAATATGTACATTAAATAATCACTGCTAAGAATATTCATTTGTCAATCATTACAAAAATTATACAGCAATACATTAAGAAGAACAAGGTTGATCAGCATTAATATTCAAATGCTGATCAAGCTCACATATGATCCTACAATCCCTGTTCAGCCCAGCATCTATTATCAAGACTTGTAAATTCATGATCAGATCATTATGAAATATATGTAAAGTATCACTTTAGGTGAGTTGATTTACTATTCTTGGATTAAGTAAAGTAAAACATTCATCAAAATAAGTATATTTTCCACATTACATGTCTACACAGTAATATTTCCTTTTTTCAATATACTGGTTACTAAACACAGAATTCTAGTTCACTAAATCAGCCATAATCAAGGATGCCAAGCCATTACCAGGAAACAGGAAGTATTTGACACAAAATGTGACAAACCAACCAACCATAAGCCCAATGCTTTTTTTTCATAAGAGAATCGTCTGACCATGTCAGATGGCAATGTACTCATATGGTTGGCTCATCAATGTCATGCTGGAATTTCAGTGGTTTTCTGGTGGTTTATGTTAAAGCTATTAATTTCCTTAAAACTCTGATATTAGTTTTCTTGAAGTTTGTATTTGGCATGCTCATCACTGTTGTTTTTATTGCTTCATGTTGGATGTAATCTCACAGCACATCATCAACTGGTTACTAGATAAGATGTTAAAGACACTAACAGAATTCCTTGTCTATATCAAGTTACCATTCATAAGACCCCACAATCTAAATATAAAAAATACTGTCTTAGCATTATGAAAACATTAGAATCAATGTCACCCTATCAAAATCATTATATCTTTAGATCAAATTTCCTCTCATGCCTTTGTGAGATAGCATCAAAAACAAGTGAATAATGGCCTCACTTGCACACTTCTGCTCTTTAGCGATTAATTAGAATTATCAGTAACCAAAAAATATAAATTCTATGTTAAGCTCCCAAAGACCTGCTCATTAAGCCAAAACTGCCAGAGAAAAGTTTAGGATATAGGCTATTTTGCCTAGAAGAAAATTCTTTACACCTCACCCCAAAATGCATTTGTTACTTTTTTACACAAAACATTTCAAAATCATTATCTACTGATTCATCTTCATCCAATACACACTCCACCATTCAGTTTAATCTCTTCAATCCTATTCTTGCACTAATATCAGACACTCCTTTCACACTAGATATGGAGACAAAGTTTCACTTTCAAATATCCATCAGTTTTAGATGGGAATCCAGAATATAGTTTCACTAAAAAGTCTTGAGCAACTCAGGTAAGGATTAAGATCAAACACATATGTATATATATATCTGCAGTCATAATCTAAAAGTTAACATGATTCATGCTAATTAAGGGAATCTTGTACAATTAATCATTTTACACCAAGGCAAACAAGTCATGTACAAGTAAACTAATCAGTGTCAAAACTTTGCATCAACATAATTATCATTCAGGGCTAAATCATGCATTCAATTTTTTGTCCTTGTTTGATTCAGTGATAAGACATTGTTTGTGCTTAAAAATTTTGGCATTTACTCTGAAAAAAAATTCCAATTATTCTGCTACAACTTTTAGCAATACTTACCATGTATATATACCTACATACACAACAGTTATGTTATCAAACAGCAATGAGGTCTATTCTTGGCGAGAACTTCATACACATCAAGTTACATGTAAAGGTGAACATTGTGGAAAATACATTCAATTTTCAGTGCCATAAATAATAGCTGCCAGGAAGATAATAATGATGACTGATAAATATAAAGTCTGACTTGCAAACACACAAAGCAAAAAATTCTGAATGAACCAACAAACAATATGTACAAAACATAAATAAGACTGGTTCTGTGCTAAATTACATTATGTTCATGATTTTTCTACATAGACTGCAGCTGCATGGTACTTGTAAGAGATAAAAAAATTACATTAGATTGAAGGGAGGTCAGTACAATACTTACATCATTAAGAGGAAGCGTATATTGTGCCCTACTTAGGAATATATGTACTGAAATATACAACCATAAAAATCTGCTTAGTTTAAAAAGAATAACTTGTATACTCTTAATCATACTCAATATAAAAAATCTGAAATAAAATTACATTTCTCAAAATTAGTCTTTCATACAATCTTTCACTCTAAATACCAAGTATTTTGTAAAAAACATATTTTCTATGCTTACTAGAATGCAGTGAATGATACTTACAGCCCACAATTTCTAAAGCAAATGATTAATATCCTGACTCTAATGAGCTAAATGCTTAAATTTACAATTGTATTAAAGCTACAATTGAATGTACAAACATGGTGAGTATGGAGGGCACAGAATATCAAAACTAATGACATACATTACAACTTGATAAGCATATGGCTATAAAAGAGAAATAATGCCTTAGTATCTGATAACTGCAACATAAAGCATCTTTTATGCAAGGGGTGATGCTTCAATGGGTATATATTTACACACTCAATCACTATCTATCCAGTCATGCCTTTGTTAAATTCACTTTGTTAAATATAAATACTGTATTGGTTATATCTATTAAACAAATATACATGTGCACTTATATAAATCAAGGGGTCCAAGTAAATACACATCAAATTTTGAAATCTTAAAAAAAGCTTATGATCAAAATAATTACAAATATATCATGCATAATTCTGCATTGATAATATTGCCAAAATATATGCACTCCTGCTTCTGAACACAATGAACCCTACATAATCAGTTATCTATGTAATGGTACATTGTATTAATTTTCTTTTATCAGTGTAAAAATATATCTTAAAACCTACATGTCTTTAAAACAATAACCTCTGTTTTATAAAGTATGAGGCTTAACCTAGCCGACACAAACAGATGGAAAATAGGTATTCATTGTTTTATTACTCATATCATCCATTCATGAAGCATTAAAGCTTTTCAAGATAGATTCCAGGAAAATTTAGGTCAAATTCCAAAGCTATAGGGCTAAACCTAAAACTTTTTCAGCACTTTCAAACTTAACCTTTACAGTTCTGTTATATTGATGCAGAGAATTAAGATTATTCACACCTGTAACTCATGTGTAACCTACTTAGTAGATTTAAAATATCAAAATAATTTTCAGAATCAGCTAACACAATGTCCCTAGCTGAACTACTTTGGTTTTACTTCATCCGAAGTGTTTTCTGCTTATTCATGTTTGTTAGCATTAAGGATATATACGAAGTAAGGAGATCATCCATTTTATAGCCGAGGGAAGTTTCACAGAGGAGTTTGGTGCCTCTCACCAGATTGCCAATAGTCATGTGGAAGTATGTGTTGCCAGATGACCAGTTGCTTATTCTTGTGAAGGGGTTGGTAACGAGTATTTCCTATAAAAAGATTGAAAAGGAGTTACAAGTCTCAAAGGCTTGAGTAAAATGGGGCATATACTAATTACAACAGTTTATAAACAGATTAATTGAATTGTACATCCAAATTATGATAAATGTAATATCTATGAGATAGTCTAAGTGGTATGACAATATTACACCTGAGGTATCTGGATACTTGATTACACAGTGACTAGCTAGATGATAAATACACAGAATTAATAATATAATATTGCCAACCTTTGTGACTGGGTGGATAAGTGAGACTCCCTGCTTGTTGATGGCAATAAGGAGATGTTCAGGGTAGTTTGGATCAGTAGTCTGTTTCACTTCAAAGAAAG
This sequence comes from Panulirus laevicauda, assembly GCA_032273605.1. Taxonomy (NCBI): domain Eukaryota; kingdom Metazoa; phylum Arthropoda; class Malacostraca; order Decapoda; family Palinuridae; genus Panulirus; species Panulirus laevicauda. Next base: position 9,009 of record JAUTXX010457009.1, read on the forward strand.
CAGAGCCAAAGGTGGGCCAACGGTATATGACTTTCAGGAAGGCTATCTTAGCTTCCTCTGGACTCATTCCTATCGATATAGAAATATATGGTTATGTTTTTGGTACTGCTTTTTAATACTAGTTCACCATTACCCATGTAGCAAGATGCACCAAGAAAAGATGAACAATAACCTAATTTGTGCATGTCCACTCTCTAGGTGTGGTTTTCCCTGACCACTTCATATCCCCATATTCACATCCTCTGTTATGTACATCATCATCATCATCCCAATTCACTCTATCTCATGCATGCCTCTCACCCTCCTGCATTTTCAGGCCATGATAAATCAAAGCCTCTTTCACTCTTTTCTTTTCATACAGTGAACAAAACTGCATGGGAAAACTTCCCAGTCAAAGGCTATCTCAGGTGAAAAAATAAATTGAAAGAAAAAGAAAAGAAATTAATGGGGCTTTGCAGGTGTTTGAAGACCTGACTCTAAGGTAGAAAGGCTACAGGAAGAGGGAAATACAAAAGAGGGAAAAGAATTTTACAGGTCAACTGTTTAAGGGAAGAAAGGGATATAACAACAGTCAATCCTTGAATGGCTATTCTCAACATAACAATTGTGAGAAGCAGCAATCTGGCACATCTTTGAAAGGTATAGGCATAGAGCAACTAGAGGACATAATATGAAGTTAAACGAACAAATTCTTTAAAAATATGTAGAAAAGTACTTTTATTAAGCAAGAGTGATGGATGAATGGAATAATATGGCTGAGAACATGGCTTATTTAACAGCATATATTAATGTAAAAAGTTGCAGAGAATATTCAAGAGATGGGGTCCAACAAATGTAAAACTCTTTCCTTCTAAAATACAAATAGGTAATTACATGCCTTGTGTCAAAGCCTTGGGAATGGAAACACAAGGAAACATATTTGTTCTACGAACTCACTGCATCGTTGAAGCCCAGCATCACCTGTAGCGTCTCCACTGCTCCCACACTGCCCTTACTTAAGACTGTTAAGTATATAAAGTGTTCTATTACCTTAACTTCTAATGCTTAATTCTTAATGCATAAGACAAATCAGTGGTTTTGATAGTTATTCTTCACCCAATCATATAAATAAAAAAAAGTCACAAAGTGTATCTGACTGTAACTTGCATATATGGGACTGGCCAATCCAGTAGATAATGTTTTCCTTAACTGAGATAGGGTTGTACTCAGTCTCTAGCTGTCATATGTAACGCACTGAAACAACAGCTCCCTATCCACATCCAAGCCCCACAGACCTTTCCAAGGTTTACCCCAGATGTTTCACATGCCCTATTTCAGTCCACTGACAGCATGTCAACCCTGGTATACCACACCGTTAAAGTTTACTCTATTCCTTGCATACCTCTCACCCTCCTGTATGTTCAGGCCCTGATCGCACAAAATCTTTTTCATTCCACCCTTTCATTACTTAATCAAACCACCCCACACCACATATTATCCTCAAACACTTCATTTCCAACACATCCACAGCCTAAGCCAGGTAACCATTTACTGGCCAGTCCTAAGGTGAGGATGAGCAACTGGGCTAGGTGTGGGCTGACTGCCATACCTAGAATTCAAACACATACAGGTCTATGCTAACTCATGGTCAGTAACAATAACCACTACAACACAGAGCTTCATGTGTGTGTGTTAAACAGTAAATCATGACTCACCTGCATCAGTGTTATAATGTTGCACTATAAGCCTCTTCCATTCGTTGGTGTTCTGTGACTTAGCCAAGTCTGCTGGTATAAGATCACGCAACATATTTCTGAAAAATAAAATCCCCAGCTTCACAAGAATGAAAACAAATTCCATACAAAATTGTGTTGCATAGTTTCTTCTTTTAACTTGCAAAAGAATTAGCACATTAAAACTGTAGTACAGTAAGGATTCACCGAAATAGGATTATGTTCCTGTTGTAAGTGAATGTGTAATAAGTCAAACCAGTGAAACCCATGTTCTATGGGTGGTTTACGTTCCTGACCAAATTTTTCCCAATGTAAATCTTTTGGATGGATTACACTATACTTCAGCTGAAACAGCTTACCACTCCATACACTATCATATTGTAATTTAGATGGTATTTAATAAAAACTCACAGAAAAAAGTTCTGAACTGAAACATAGTGATGAGGGCTTGAATGGAATTGGGTGGATTGAGGGCTATTTAGGAAGAACCTATTTTAACTGGAGGACATTCAAACTTACTGAAACACCTACACCTACTGTGGTGTAATAAGTAATGGGGTAGTAGTGAACATATATGAATGTATTTCCCCAGTTAATGGGATACAAATTGAATGGCATTTTCCTGTGGCATGACTAAAATGTGCATGATAAGTACACAAAAGCCTTAAATATGATGGTATACTTTAAGATAAAATATTCTTTTCGCATAACAAATATATATATATATATTCATTATACTTTGTCGCTGTTTCCTGCATTAGCGAGGTAGCGCAAGGAAACAGACGAAAGAATGGCCCAACCCACCCACATACACATGCATATACATACACATCCACACACACACATATACATATATATACATACACAGACATATACATATATACACATGTACATAATTCATACAATGTAATCTAATTCTGAAACAACACAACTAGAAGTGTCGTAACTTGAAGTCTTGCTGTATAGTGATGCTTGCTCAGTCTAATTCAAGTGTGCTGAATGGTAAGAGCAATAAACAGAAGTAGTACAAAGGATTATTTAGATAGGAGCTTTAGGTAGAAACATTAAGGAGAAGTAGTAAGTAGGAAAATTGGACAGAAACGTTAGGCAGAAGTATTCAAAATGAATTTTAGGCAAGAGCCTTTACAAACACTGTGCTAGACTGAAGTTCACTAGTTATGGAGACTCTATTGCCATACCCACCCTCTCAAAGGGGTTTCAGAAGGGATCAAGCATCAGAGATATAAACAGGTATATAGATAGTGAAGAAATGATTCAGGGACACCACAGTCCTCCCGATTCTTGACCTATGCGGTCGAAATTTGAACATGGGATGAGTCACAAAAGTCAAGAATCCAGATATTTGAGAAGAGCATGTGGTATGACTAGATGGAATGAAAAAAGAAGTGAGGGGGTATATGAGAGATTTGGTATGACAAGGAGTGCAAAGAAATTGTACTGTGGAATGGTAGAGTGGGTGAAATGTAATATTCTAAAATAGTCTAGGCATATGGAAAAAATGCTAGACAGGGAGTTTACAAGCAGAGTGTATGATAGTACAATTAAAGGGGTTGGTGTGAGAGGAGGACCACCTGTGACATGGGAAAATACAGTAGAAAAGTACTGGAGGAAGAGAAATGGTGGAAGAATGCATGGAATGGTATATGCAAGGAAGCACTGTAAGAACAAGGATAAGTGGAGACTCCTTTGCCAAGGCCATCCCCTTGATGGGAGTTACACAGGAAATGGGCATCAGAAATATAGAGCGATAGATAGACAGATCAATTATCACCAAAAAGATTTACAGAACATAGGCTGTAACCAATGAAACTTACGGGATAAGTGCTAGTTCCTGCTTACTCTCAGCAAAGCGGACACGGTATACTAAGGCAGCCAACCTAGCAGCCTCATCCTTGGTGCAACGATGGTATCCTGTA
>JAUTXX010457120.1:0-12657 GCA_032273605.1 Panulirus laevicauda
CATCTGGTGGGGGTAAAAGTGAGAATTAGTATCCACTCAAACTCTTGCAAGAAGAAATGATCTTCCTTGGTCTAACTTATTTAATGATGCGAAGTGTGGGATAAAGTCACAAAAAATGCCTAGAATACCATATTTCTGCATTGGCAATGTAAAAAGGGATGAAAGTACAGCGACGGGAAATGCTGCTAATGAATGCTGTTGGTGGAGAGAGAGAGAGAGGAAGTATTGCCAAGGTTCCGTTGCTGAGCATCAAACATGGCTTCGTTGGATGGTAAAATGTCTTTTTCTTGATACGCCATCGTGCAGAGAGGCAAATATGATAACGAATGCCAAAATGTCAGTATCCATATCTTTTTGGTCAGTATTTATCAGGAGTGGTCCTCTTAAAACCAACTGAACGTGCGTTAAATATGACATGACCTCCCCTTCCTCCTCCCAATCACTGTACTGTGTGCTTTGTTGAAATAGGATATGTCGACACGTTAAAAAAAAAAACAATTATTTAACACAAATTTCATAAATATTTTGATATCGGGAATCTGCATGGATAAGCTGGTGGTGATGTACGGCTGAACTGAATAAAAATGTATGAATGGTCGAAAGTTTTTTCAAATATGGTGGAATCCTTTTCTTATTTCTTTTTCTTGCAAGATATTTGACCAAGTGTCATGGGGGATATGCTGCCAAACCCACTTGCATAAGAGATCTTTTGTTTAGTGTATCAACAAATTACAGTTCATTCCCCCAGCTTAGAGGGAAGATGGATCCACACTGGAGTGTAGCCATCTGAATGCTTACATTTTTTGATAATTTGGACTTTTTGAATGTGAGCAATTCCATCACAAATCGGGATATGACGTTCAAAGTTCAGAAATTATTGTTATAGTTAAGGATAGAATCTAAATGTGTCATGATCCTAGGAAGAATGAGAGAGGATGGGGTTAATTTAAGATTTTTGATACATGACTTGAACGAGTCCTGAGATGTGAGTCACGAGAGATAGGTCAGTGGACACAGTGTATTTGTTAAGTGTGAAAGAAGTCAGTGGTTGGAGTCTATATAACCTCGATTTTGTAGTTTTCCTGCATGGAACTGTGCCAAACGTGGGTGTAGACAGGACAATTATTACAGAGAAGCAAAGAGATAAATAGAGGTAAGGTGAAAATTGCTCAATATTGACGCAGTGTGACCACAAGAATACACTCCAGCTCTGGAATAACATACATACATATCTACATGTATCACATGCGCTGTTGTTCTAAATAAAGAATTTAATAGTATATGGTGGTCTATCAAAGTTACTACGAATTTTAGTCTGTCATTCATTTTTCATGATTTTAGGGGTTATGAGCTGATTTGACACAAGCCACCTTAGATTCCACTCATAACATGTCGGATTAAGGTAAATCAAATATATGATTGATGAAATTAATATTTGTTTTTTCACTTTGTATATTCGTGTATATGATTTCTTTTATCAAATAGTTAATTTTTATATAAATAGTCTACTCTCGACGGGGTTGGAAAGAATCCAGTTCATGAGCCTGATACAAGAGATCTTCATCTGTAGAGTTGTTGTACTCAACAAGCAGTGCAGGAGTCTGAGTGAAATAACCTGCAAACCATGAGTGACGACTGGGCTAAGGCGGCGGAGGAGCAGGAGGCCAGGGACCTGGCAACCCAAGTAAGTCTCATTACAATTATCTCGCCCAATTTTCAAGGGTGACTGGTGGTGTGTGGTGGTGGAAGACCGCTTGGATCTCTCTCCCAGGTTTTGGGGATCCTGCCTCTCCAATGCTGCTAGTTGTAGATGGTCCAACACCAATTCTCTCCTCACTCCTCCCTGTCGGATTTTTATCCCTGAGATGGCATTGGCACTCTGCCTTGCCCATGCTGGAAGAATTTCACAGCCTGACATTCAGAGATTAGATACCTGGGTGATACATAACCTCGACTGGTATAGAAGATACTCTTTCTTCATTTCATCTATTTCTCCCCATCCGTTTTTCTTCCATTTCTTCTTCATTTCATGGCGAGTCCCAACTCACGCTTATCTCAATGGGAGTCCCAGGTACTCAGTGCACTGGCTCAGTGCTGGCTTCCTCTATACTCCCCTTTTGCTCATTTTGGTCAACCAAGATCACAAGACTGTGGACTCATTACAGGCATTTTTAACCTGTCATTTGTCTAACAGAGGTCAAAGAGCTCTTGTCATTATATGGCTAGTCCCAGGCAGATGTATCATGCAGTATATATTTACTGTGTACGTATCTGAATATTTCATACACATAAATACCTTTATATAGTGCGGTCCTCATAATACATTTACGATGGCGGCACAAGGTAAAGAATAACAATAATTGGGTACAAAAGTATTATTGAAATAAGTTCACAATAGAATGATTTCAGAATGACTAAAAAGTAATGATAAAGAATTCAACGCAGTTACCAGCACCTTTGTAGAAGGATTGAAAGTTAGTTACGTACTGGATGAATTAAGATCATTGGCACATTGTATAGCAAATTGGATGTAGGAATTGCCTGATTGTGTGTGTTGATACTAAAATGGCAAAACAGAAGTTGGTGTTACATTGAAGTTAAAGGAAGGTCTGAGGGTAGATGACATAGAACAGTGAAAATTAGGTAAGATTTTAGTATAGGAGAACCAAAGGAATGAGAAATAGATACTGGGTATGTATATTAATTGTTTCCTTATGGAAGCAATTTAAACTGATTTTGCATGATTTAGAACATTAGTTCCTGTCACATGATAGAATATGTTGTAAATAATGGAGTTGGGCTATAAAGATTAGAGGAAATGTAGGGATAGTGTAAAAGTGAATGAAACACTTTTAGAAATCGATGGAACCTGTTAAAACCCAGGCAGAAGTCTAGTTTAGCTGTACAACCCCATTAACTTTGGATACTGAGTGATTATATTTTGCAGTATCTAGAGAATTCAGTAACAGGTGCAGGGCATTATATTTTGTTTAGATATTAGGTAAGGCAGTAGTAGTGAGGGTTATGTATTTTAGGGAAAATATTGATTTGAGTTATATAAAAGTAGGTAGAATCTATAGAACATTTGAAAACCATATGTAACCTCATCCAGTACCCAAAATGCATTGTAGAATATAATCAAAATCAAATTGATCCCTGGCTGTCACTTCATTCTGGGGATTTCTTTTCTTGGCACTTTATTTCTTCCACCTGTGCTTCAAGATCTTTGTTCTTACCTTTCTATAGAGGAGAAAGCCTGAATTCTCACCCGGCAGCAAGAAAATAAGGGAAAGTGTAAGATGTCTAGGCATACAGGGTGCTCAGAATGCACAGTTGGGTAGCTACTTCTTGGGAGACCCCATCAGTGCTTTTTGAGTTGATTGTTTGTATGATAGTTTGGAAGCTGGTTGAATCTTCTATCAAAATTAGCTTTATGGCTCAAGAAACAGTTTATCTTAAAAGTGTGCATCATTTACAGGTTGAAACCCTAAAGCTACTCAAAACTGAAGAAGATGGAACACCCAATGCAAAAGAGAAAGACGAGACAAAAGAGGGAAATGATGCAAACGAGAACAAAGAGACCAATGATATTAAAGAAACTACAGGTGAGACTACATCAGAGGAGAATGTTACGTTGGCAGAGCTGTCACTGATGAGGAAGGTGATGAGAAAAGGTATTGTTGAGTCCAAGAACAATGTAGAGGTATATCGCAAAGACCCTAAGAATCCCCTCTATAGTATCAAGACATTTGAGGCCCTCAACCTACGAAAGGAATTACTCGAGGGGATATATGATATGGGATTTAAGCTTCCATCAAAAATTCAGGAAATCTCACTTCCAACACTTTTAGCTGAGCCGTAAGTTTTTTCAAGACTTTTGTTAATGTTAATTCAGCAAGTTATTGTTTTAAACTGTACACTGGTTTGTACTAAATCTTTATAGAACATGTTCTCTGCTCATCTTTATGCAATCTGATTGCTCATCCAATTGATTGAGGATGAGTGAAGTACATATTAAGAAAAACATGAAAGTTTATACATTTTATAAGCATTTTACATTGCATATGAGACATTGTTTGTTTGTCAGTTGCATATACTAAGGATGATTTGATAATTGTCAGTAATGATGAACTTTCCACAGGCCTGCCAATATGATTGCCCAATCGCAGTCAGGCACAGGGAAGACTGCAGCATTTACATTGGCCATGTTGAGTCGCATTGACCCCAAGAAAAAGTGTTGCCAGGTATAGTATTTGGAGATAGATATTATTATTTGGAGATAGATATTATTATTATTATTATTATTATTATTATTATTATTATTATTATTATTATTATTAATGTTATTATTATTGTAAGGAAGAGGTAAGGGCAGCTTAATGTTATGATGATAGGTTGGCAGATATGAGTTGTTTGGAATGCTTTAGTATACAGAGAGAGTCATTTTGAATGGTTCATTGAAAAAGAGAGGAGGTCATCAACAAATACAGTGCAAGAATGGATATTTTAGGAAGAAGACTGGAAACTATTGTACAGATTATAGGGAGAAATCTGAAAGACGGAAATTCATCACTCAGATGTATGCTAGACCTGATCAAAACCTTCTGCAATATCAAGGACGAGAGTTGCGGAGAGACAAGTACCAGACTTGATGTAGAAAAGAATGCCAGTAGACTTTATCTTACAAAAGCTTTCTTGGTGATCAGGGAGAAAAGCTTATAAGATTCAACTTTTTTGAGTTAGTGATAACAGAAGATATTTGATGTACTGTTATAGAATAATTCGAGAAGTTACAAACTAAATGTTAAAGCTATTGTGAAACAGTGATGATTTCCAGATCCATTTTTACTACTTACCCATGTAGCACATTCCTCCAAGTCTGTTCTGTACCATTTCACTTATCTTTTGTGAAACTGATTTGTATCATAATTTTCAGGCTTTGGTTTTGTCTCCAACAATGGAGTTAGCACTACAGACACTCCAGTGTGTGAAGCAGATGGGAAAAAAATGTACCGACATCACTGTTCGCTCTGCTGTGAAGGGAAATACAGGTGATTGTGATTTTGCTGAGTCCAGTGTTATATACATATTACCAGGGCATGTGAACCATCTGGGGTAAACCATGGAAAATTTTGTGGGGCCTGGATGTGGAAACGGAGCTGTGGTTTCAGTGCATTACACATGACAGCTAGAGACAGTGTCAACGAATGTGGCCTTTTATCTTTTCCTAGTGTTACCTCGCGGGGGAGGGGGATGCTATATCATGTGTGGCGGGTGGTGACAGGAATGAATAAAGGCAGCAAGTTTGAATCATGTACATGTGTATATATTTATATGTCTTGTGTATGTATATATATGTTTACATTAAAATATATAGGTATGTATATGTGCCTGTGTGGATGTGTATGTATATACATGTGTATGTGGGTGGGTTGGGCCATTCTTTCGTCTGTTTCCTTACGCTACCTCGCTAACGCGGGAGACAGCGACAAAAGTAAAATAAAAAAAAAATAATATGAATACCATGGTAAATATCAGTGGATACGGAAGGTCAGATGAGATTTTCACTGGTTCTGTTGATTAATGTTCAGCACTGTATTAACCCTTTGACAACAGCAGTCCTCATAAACAATGCTTACTCTGTGAGTGGGAGATTCTCCAATATTCAGAAATAAATTTTCATATGTCTGATACTGCAGTTAACAAAAACATGGCTAGCCCTAGTGAACAGGGGCACAGGCGTAAGAATTAATTTTGGGGTCCCCTGCTACAATGTACGTGAAATTGTGGTTTCAGAAGTGGTAAAGGATGTGCTGATCAGGTGTTTGATATTAAAGAATGTGAGTGAAATACTAAGAGAAACGGAAGGATGTCTGGATCTGGAGAAAGTTGATGGAGATTTATCATGGAGGGTCTTACAAACATATAGTGTGTGAGAAAACCTGCTAGAGGTTGTGAGAAATATTTATCAAAAGTATAAGGTATGTGTACGAGTAAGAAGAGAGGTGAAGGTTTGTTTGTGGCAAGGGTATGTGAAGTCACCATGGATGTTAAACTTGTTTATGGATGGGGTGGTGAGGGAGGCAACAGTATAGCTAAAAACAAGTGTTATGTCGGTCATAACTAACAAAAGGGTGCAGTACATTATAAAAAATTTTACCCTTCTATAAAGTTTGTAAACAGTTTCTACATCAGTTTACAAATCAAACAAAGCTCTAAACAATCCAAAAAAAAGCCAGGTGGAGGTACACCTTTAGCCGTCCATAGCACGAGGACATTTACAAGTTACTTTGGGATGCTGTAGGCATTCCTCCTGTTCTACTTGATGGATCTTGACGGAAGTAGTATCAGTCAGTCCCTAGCACTCTAAACAGCTAGCACATAGTGCTCTCAACCCACAGTTCCCTCCACTTCAAAACCCTGTGCACTTTGAGGGGTCTAGATATTGTGGGAGTAAGGTGCTATGGCTTTAAACCCATACTCTATGTGACTTCTACAAAGTCTTAAGATTCTTTTGGTTTTTGGTACCATTTCATCAAATTATATCAACTATAACATACGGGTGTATATATTTGGATAAATTACCCTTTTTTATATAATCCTTATCATCTTTTTAAATAACGGCCAGTAAATCAAGGGGCTTTTCTAAATAATTACTAATGATTCTCTACCATAATCAACACTCCATTGGTTAAACTATTACTCCCATAAAACTCGATAAATAATCATATACTCTAGAAATGATGGATAAGAGGCAGACATGTAAATATCTTTACTATCTATGTGTTTCACTAAATCATTCAGTCAGTCACAAGTGCCGCCGGTACCCCTAGTTCAGTTACCCTACCGGACAACATATACAAGCAAATGTTCATCCAAACACACATGTTAGGCTTACCGTACATAATATATTACCTCTATTGTTTTGACAGGTTCACTTAGGGTACTTGGGTCCAAGTCCGCCCATTCTGGAATGAGATTTCCTGGCACTGTTTCTCCCATACTGTGAAAATTATGCTAAACACGACATCACAACACAAGGGTTTCTTTAAATGGTTGTCTCGGTGTGTTTACATTCGTCTAGCGCACAAGGCTTTTTTCCAGCGACCCAACCAAACATCTGGGTGCGTTAAGAAGCTGGCGCACGCATTCACCCGAACGCTGATGTACACGTTCATAAGAACGTAATGGTGCAGCAGGGGGATGATTTACACGCCCGTTTGAATGAAAAGGTACAATGAGAAGCTGGCGCACACATCCATGTAAATATAAGGGTGCGATATGATGCTGGCGCACAAATTCAGTCGGATGCAATGAGAGACTGGCACAAATAGCCATCCGATGCATTACTAAAAGGTGCGACATGAAGCTGGCACACACAGCCAACCACTCGCAAGTGTAGGGGTATGAAATTCGTACCAGCTCTCTTAGTGCTTGGTCTCATTCTATCAGCAGTTTTCCTCACTCCTCTCGTCTGAGTAAATTCCATCTCAGTTTAGAAATATGATGTCATTTTTTTCTTAGGTAACTAATGTTATTTGGAAGGTATAGCTCATTTTCCTGGGTGTATTTCACACGTGAATCCCTATCATAATGTACTAGGGTCCCTGAATAGGCAATCAATCATCGCATCTAGTTTTCCTTCTCATAGGTGACTCTGCAGGATCATGAGGCTGATTACCTTAAGATTCCCAATTGAACTTGAGACAAAGTTAGTCAGAGCTTATTTATTTTTTTGAGATAGTGCTTGATAGGAGCAATTCCATGAATGCTTACCACTGTACCATCTTGATTCAAATACAACTTTACCATAATGCTAGCAGCATTTGTGAGAGTAGTATACTTGATTAGCATTTTCATGACCACATAATTCAGGGACTTTCCGAGGAATTTTATTAGAGGATACAAAGTTTCTTTTGGGTCCCCTTCCCTTCTCCATTAGTCATCCAGTTTTAATCCACTACGGTGTAGGCTCACACAAAATGCGAAAGCTAGTCTTAAATATAGTTGAAAGTAGTGGCTAAAGAAGGAAGACCAGAGAGCGAACTTTAATTAGAGCGTAAAAGTAATATTTTTGTCATAACTGCCAAATTAGCACAGTACTATGAATTAAAAAAAAATATGATTAGATATGCAACTGATGATACTGACCTTTGACATTAATTGATTAACTTAATATATTAGCTGATATATTGACTTTGTTAAATGATAGATAATCATTACAAACTTGGTAATACTTAAAGATTGTGATCAGGTCACACCTCTCTTTTCTCTTCCAAGGTGGGCAAGTTTAATGCTTCCAGCCTTTCCCTATTACTCAGCTCTTAACTTTGGTACCATCTTTGTTGCCCTCCCCTGGACATTCTTCATGCGCTCTTTGTGCATCTTTAGGTGCGGTTAGCAAACCTGAGAAGCACATGTTAATTTTGGTCTCTGATAGGTTACGAATGGCGTGTTCCTTATCCAATTACTTGGAAGCTATTCTGATATTTGCCAGCAGACAGTTTGTATCCCTAACTCTTCTAATGTGAGATTCAATAAGTTACGGACGTGGTAGACTCCTGAGGCATATTTTCTACTAGGTAATGATCATAATGAGGCCATATTTCGCTTTGTTCTATTGTCAGTATATTTGCTCGGGTTGAATTTTATCAAACAAGTTTCAGGCCAATTATGGAGTCTGTTTTAGTCTCCTTGTAAGCTGGCGCAATCTTCCTTTCTTTTAATTTTCTCGCGGCTTTTGCATCATCTACAAACATATTCAGGAAGGATTTCATACCTTCAGTTAAGCCACTACTATAGATCAAGAGGAGTATGGTCCATGAACTGAATCCCGTAAAATTCCAGTGGTCATCTCAACCTATTTGGGAAAGACTCCTTTAACATGCATCTTTTGTTCCATCCCACTTAGATAATCTTCTATTCATCGTAGGAATTTTTCCTGTTATTCCTGCTCGGTGATCCAGCTTCTTGGTCAGTCTTCCATGAGGTACATTCTTTAATGCTTTCTGGGAACCCAAATACCCAGTCCAAACAGCCTTAACTTTTGTTCTGAAAGGAGCTCAATCTCTCGTAGAACTCTGAGGTTAGTTTTGATCCCAAAACCATGTTGTCTTCCAGGAAATTTCTACTTCGTAGTCAATAAACACTAGGGCGATCTAGGAGCCACTGATGACCTCATGTATGCGTTAATGAGCTTCAACTTTGTGAAGCCCTGCTCTGCAGCAGCCACTGTCATTGACAATGTGATACAGTGTTTTAAGTGGTAAGAATGAAATACGAGTTTTTCCTTGTCTTTACTGCACCGTCCACAGACCGAACCTCAACCGGGGCTCAGTTCTACACCAGGAAGATAAAGGTGTTGAAGATGAGGAAGTGAAGTCGCTGGGAAGAAGAAAATGAAAGGTTGTGTGGGTGTTCCCTGCAGGAAGGAGTGCGAGTGAATGGCAGATGTACAAGCGGAAACAGCAGGTCAAAAAGGTGAAGGGGCTTAAAAAAAAAAAGGACAAATGAGTGATGGGTTGAGAGAGTCTCGGTAAACTTGAGGCTGTAATAATTTTTACAAAAAATTCTATACAATTTCCTCTCTTCCATATTTTCCTCACCTTCCAAAAGTTGTGGGATTGTGGTAGAGTGCTTCTGCAATCACATCTTTCCCCAAATCCAAAAATTTCGGCAGACTCCCGCATCGAATATTTCCATTTTAAATACAAATTAACAGTGGAGAGTGAGAGAGCGGGTACCACTCGTCTTTAAAAATACGGGGCACAGGGGTCAGAAGTGTAGGAAACAGGGAGGCTGGATAGACCGAGGACGAAATGGAATGGAGTGAAATCGCTTTGGGCAATTTGATCCTGAACTCTCCGGAGGGGGCAAACGTGCATGAAATAAAAGCAAATTGGAGCGATGTGGTGTGCAGGAGGCGATGTGCTGTCCGTGGGCTGAACATGGGCATATGAAGTGGTCAGGGGAAACCACGAAGTCTGTGAGGGAAATCTGGTTTTAGTATATCATATGTGACAGTTAATGTGAACAAATGAATGCCATTTCTACGTCTGCTCCTGGCACTACCGTGGTAACGTGGGAAACTCGAATTACAAAAAAAGGGCTGTGTACCGATTATCTTTGATCTGATACCACAAACTGTATTTAGTCACTATAACACCTTTAATAGAATACTTCAGAGGACTAATATACAATGCCTTTGCGAGAAATCGCGTCAGTTTTGGGTTGAAAAATAACACTTTTGAAATACATTTGTTTTCAAGCTCGTTTACTCAGTCATTAGCTAACGTTATAAGACTCTGAATATGCAGATACGAGGCTAGGTGACAACTGCGTAGTAAGCCACTATATAATCTTGTTCTTAAAACTAGAAAAAGTAACACTGTAGCGATTGGCGAAAACTAGCCAGTTAATATGCTAGGTGGCTAACTAGACATATCAGATTTTTAACTTTCTTTTTTTGTATTATTTATCAAGGTGTAAATAACTAGTGGACGTTGGTGAATTGGCCACCGTAACTAATATGGATGATGGTTTAGTTATCCAGCCAGACTGCTGTACATATTCTCCCTGGCAATTCTCAATGTACATAGTTCTACAACACACCGCAGTACCGCTGGCGATGTAGCTTACAAGGAATTAGAAATTGAAAAAAAAAAAATCAAATGCCTTTGATATAGGACGAATCTGCATTCTCCTTTTTTCTGCTTCTGAAAGATAACTCTCTCTTGGACGCCATGATATGTTGGATTTCTTTACGAGCTTGAGATTTGCATATAATAACCACTTATATAGTTCTAAGTAAAGTAACAATATGTATGGAATGCCAAATAGATAATCCAAAACTGTAATAAGGGTAGAATCGATTTCATATATCGGTACACTCGACCTTTAACTCATATCTACCAAATTATTAATGATACTTAAATCTAAAAGTTGCTTGAAGCTTCAATTACGCTATGCGCGGCCTATTAGATAACACATTCCTACAGTGAATATATAGATATTCCATTGATAACTTACCAAGATTGGAAGATAGAAAAAGGCACATTCGGCAACAACAAACATCAAACTCATAATAACGTATAGTTGCTGCTCTCGCCACCAGATGGACACCCTGGTACTTGGCGCGGGTATTTCAAAAGCGGATACATAAAAAAAAAAGCTTCGTTTAATTGATAAAAGTGATTGTGATTAGGCGCTTGTACTATCTTTATTTAGATTTGGGTCGCTAGGGGCTCCACTTGATATCTAAGAGCCCTAAGCGACCGCTTCAGCTTAGTTTAATTCTTTGACTCTTGTTGAAATGGGGTTTTATCGATTAAGTATAAAAAAGAATATATATATATATATATATATATATATATATATATGCATAGAGTGAGAGAAAGAGAGAGCCAGGAACAAATGAGACTAAGGAAAACCTCTTTATTAGCTCCTTCCAAATTTTGTTTTCCCTTTTAGAAGTTGATACAGGAGGGGAGGACTTCTGGTTATCGTCCTTTCGCCACTCTTCGTCGCCAGTTTTTTACAAGTAGTTATACTGATAGTCTTTCTCTCTTATCCCAGGAATGATATACATATTCTCAATATCTATCACTAAGTCAAGAAGTTAACTATCTTATGGTAAAGTTTTAGGTAATACACTAATAAGAACCTTCCTTTATTATTCAATAAACAGAAATATAACTCTTTATTCACAAACTTAATATAGAAACACATTCTTCTTGACATACACAAAGTGAGGATGGTATTACATGACAAACAAATCTCATGTCAGAGAATTTTATGAAATACCTTTTCTCGTACACAAATTATATACTGGTTTAAACTTCTCATATCATGACCTTTCTTTATAATGGTGAACGTTATCTTTATTTTTTTTTACATCTAAACACATAAAAGAACGTTTCCGTAAAGTGTGAATCATGAAGAAAAGAAAGTGTAGAAACGATTGGAAAGCACGTATGTATGTATATATTGTGTTGCCCCGGTCTCCCTCCCTGGCTGAACATTTATATCTACGATTATCCAACAACAGACTGGAATGGTTAAGTCATACGCAATAAATTTATGATATGACCTAATTTGTCTTTTGACCATAGAGTTACAAAAATATCCTTCATAAATCATGCAAAATGCAACACCTCACTTCTCACCCGACTTGTCTGTAGCCTCCCTTCAGCCAGACCTCCCTCCTGCTATACAATCCAGTCTCGCTGAAAGTTCCATACGTCTTCATTTCCTGCCAAGCTAAAACTCTTTCTACGATGGGGTATACGATATTTGGCATCTATGACGTTCTTTGCCTGCCCAGTGGCCGTTTTCCTAGTGATATCCAACAACGAAACGTTTTTGCCCATCCTGGAGTTTCCGTGTTGTAGCCACACCACATCCACCGTTCTCCAACCGGTGAAAGTGTGTCCTCAAACTTTAGTTCCTGTCGCATCTAATCTAGACTTAGAGGGGAAAATTCGCCTTTGGCATTTCTCGGTAACTTCTTTTGGAAATTAATACAGGAAGGGAGGATTTCCGGCTCCTTACTCCCGTCCCTTTAGTCGCTTTCTACTACATGCAGGAATTAGATGAGCAGCAATCTTCCTCCACTATCCTCTCTCTCTCTCTCTCTCTCTCTCTCTCTCTCTCTCTCTC
>JAUTXX010457231.1:0-10531 GCA_032273605.1 Panulirus laevicauda
AGAGAGAGAGAGAGAGAGAGAGAGAGAGAGAGAGAGAGAGAGAGAGAGAGAGAGAGAGAGAGAGAGAGAATATCAATTTGCATGTATCAGAAGAAAGCTTTATGCTTGTGGATCTCCATCCACTTCTTCCTTTCCTCTGCGTGCAAGCTTTTCAACTTCTCAGTATTTACGACACGTGCTTCATCACCACACAGTTCCTGCCAGGTTTCCACCACCATGTTGCCACAGAAATGCTTTCAAACTCTGTGTGCGACTCATGTGTGTTTTCTTTTCAATATATTGCAGCGCCTCCATGGTTCATGGACTTACTCAAATGGAAGATTTATTGCAAGCTCGCATCACTAACCATACGTATTGCGTATTTCAGAACAGCTTCCATGTCTCTTCCTATCTTACCCTCCTCCTTTATCATCATCTTATCTTCCCATCTTTCTCTAGAACGTTGTTCTTTTAACTACCATACCACTATTGAGATCGTTACATTTTTTACAATACTTCTTCGTCCTCTCGGCCTGGTGGACATTCTGATGTGGGTTGAACACGTATACTATAGATCTTCCTGAACACTTCCTTACCAATACATATAGAGGCATAACACTACTTGCTTCTTGCAGCCACTGTGATATGGTTCTCGAATTATAGGTTAGGCAGGTTTAGACATCCTCATGTTGCCTGTATCCCATGGAAAAATCTTCCCCAGACACTTCTTACTTTACATCTGCCTTTCCGTAATTTCCCAGGATATTGCTGTATGTTGCTGCGCTTCTCACAACCCCGTATTCCTCTTAAAAGCTTCCATCATTATGAAACAGGAAGAAATGAGATCTTATTCCTAGAGGCATGTTATTAACATGTATTCAGAACAGCGCTGGTACCCTGCAATAATCCCTGTGATGTTCTCTTTTCAACCTGCCTCGGTTAGAAGAAGAAGAAGAAGAAGAAGAAGTAGAAGAAGAAGAAGAAGAAGAAGAAGAAGATAAACGAAAAAGAAGAAGAAGAAGAAGAAGAAGAAGAAGAAGAAGAAGAAGAAGAAGAAGAAGAAGAAGAAGAAAAAAAAAAGAAGAAGAAGAAGAAGAAGAAGAAGAAGAAGAAGAAGAAGAAGAAGAAGAAGAAGAAGAAGAAGAAGAAGAAGAAGAGGAAGAAGAAGAAGAAGAAGAAGAAGAAGAGAAAGAAGAAGAAGAAGAGAAAGAAGAAGATAAACGAAAAAGACGAAGATAAACGAAGAAGAAAAAGAAGAAGAAGAAGAAGAAGAAGAAGAAGAAGAAGAAGAAGAAGAAGAACGAAGAAGAACTCTTATATATTTCTTCTGTTCCCTTTCGCACAATTCTAAACTCACATCACGGGTTTACTTCTCGTTTCTTTGAATTTCAATGCTGGGCAGGGTCAAATGTTTTATTTCAGTCCAATGAATATAGTCACCTGAAAGAAAACAGTTAATCTCTGATAAGAATACAACAAATTAGTGCGACCAAGATGCATGCTTGGTTGTACCAACTTACTCACAGGTAAACACTGGGTTCTTCTTTGATGATATTCTCTAATGATATATAAAGCATGAGGGAGGGTGATAACGGCACATGATACATATTAAGTTTTCCACCATCCTTAATCAAAAGAGGCGTAACATTCACCCTTTTCTATCTCGCTGATTATGACCCAAACTTTTGCGATTTCCTGAATAGAAACTGCAACAATTTATCAATGTTTTTTCACACTATCCAAGCATAAAAAGCTGTACAATGGTCCTTTTCAGTGTCGAGCTCCTTCTATTGTGAAATCTTTTACATATTTTGTTTGCACTTGTATTTCGTTCCCTGAGTTGACATCTTTAGCATTAGCGTCTCTAAGTCTAATCTGATCCTTAACTCACAGTTTACATTTTGATAAAGTTGAAAGAAAACCTTGAATATCTTTAGCTTCATGTTTTTCAGTATTTCCTAATGACACTTCTTTGCATCTCATGTTATTATAATGTATCCACCTGCTGCTTTATGTTCTTACTCACAATTACAAGAGGTAAAGATCTTGGTTCATTATGTCTTGGGCAATACAACTGTATAGACTGAGATATATTTTATGAACGGTAGAGATACTCCCTGCCATCTTTAGTTCATATTACTGATGCAGGAGCTTTCATGACGACCCCCAGCTCCGTGTCTATACCTTCGCTGGAGACTGAAGATCGTGGTCA
This sequence comes from Panulirus laevicauda, assembly GCA_032273605.1. Lineage (NCBI taxonomy): Eukaryota > Metazoa > Arthropoda > Malacostraca > Decapoda > Palinuridae > Panulirus > Panulirus laevicauda. The sequence goes on from JAUTXX010457231.1 coordinate 2,192, forward strand.
GACAACCCATGGATGGATTCAACGACCAAGCATTACCTTCCTGTCTGTATCTGTGTAAATCAGACATTCAGGATGTTAAAACTTTCTTCCAGCTACCAGAACATATATAACTTTTTCATTGATCATCAGGTCTTCTAATATCCAACCACCCAACCATCCCTATACTTCAGGTACAAACAATGGCTCAGTCTCACAGTAGTTTCTTCTTTGATAGCCATTATGACCCACATCTAGATATATCATCATAATGCTGTCTATTAACGTCTGACATTCAAACAATATATTCACTAATGACCTCTCATTTTTGAAGGCAAAACAACAAATATTAGGGAAAGGATGGCACTACATGATCATTTAATGTTACAGAGACACTGTAGGAATAATAATGTTCTGTGAGATTGGCTCATTTTTCAATGTTCCATGATATTCGCTTACGTTATGGAGCAGCGTGACCTCGCTGCGTTGTGTAGGTCACAGGATTCTATATATGTTCGTGTCTTTTTTTTATTTAGAAGAGCAAGGCCATCTATACAGGAACGTCCTATATCAGCAATACATATATCGTAATATATATGTTTCTATCTCTTTCATATCATCTATTTATATTATGTCAAACAAAGCATGAACGTAACAAACGTCCCTACGGTTCAGGCGAAAACAGAAAATTCATTTAATGTTCACCTCTAACTGGTGTTGACCAGAAGATTTAAATTCTTTATTCCAGTCCGCCAACATTCCCTACCGTCCAGTCTTTACTACTTTTCAAGGGAAAGAGTTGGTGTGGTCTGACAGTTGTCCGTTAGTGTCTTGACCTAACCATTGCGGCCACTCCAGCAGAGCCCAGACACCCTTCCCGCCACACTCAGCCAGTTGCAAAAGCCATCATGGTCCACTTCTGCATCCCTGCCAACTGTTTCTAGCCTGCGAATCATATTAGAGGCACGAGTCACCCATATAAACAAGGACTTTTTGCTGAGCCAATTCTTATTGTCGCAGGAGTATTTGCAGTGGAGAAAGATATATGAGCTACAGGTAGGTACGTGACTAATGGCAGTCAGCGGCCGTGTAGAGACACTTGTTAATTGAATGCGTAGGTGACCTTACGAGTTAAGACTGGTTCGGGTTACTGGAGTGGTCCAGGCTAGCGTGGATACGGGACTGGCTTAGGCTGGCGTGGGTTACTAGACTGGCTTAGGCTAACGTGGGCAGGCTCGCCTGGATTACTGGAGTGGTTTATCCTGGGGTGTGTTACAGTAGTGGGTTACTGGAGTAGTTTAGCCTGGCGTGGGGTTCCAGAGTGGCTCAGGCTAGCAGGGTTTAACCGACCAGCTTACGCTGGTGTAAGTTCAGGGCTGCTTTATGTCGTCGCAAGTCAGGATGTCTGGTCCTGTATAAGGCAATGTTATATTTCCTTCAAGTTAGTTGAACTGTTACCGCTGGGGTCGCTCTTGGTCCGTGGTGAGATGGGTGACGTTCAGGTCTGCAAGCACTGGGAAGCACGTACCTTGTAAAGGGAAGCTCTCACGACGCAGCGGACAATGGTATTTAACTTTCATGAGAGGAATTCATGTTGCCATCAGGATTGTAAAGACGTTCTGCTGAATGATGTTTATGTAGGTCTGAGAGCAACTGGTGTACCGGCAGCGGCGTCATAATACTGTTTGAGTTTTCGGTAAAAATTCTTACCTTTTTTCTTATATCTTCTCGTGTGGCTGTTGGTATTACATCCGAGTCTTCTTCACGTTTGTATCTGAATCTATCAAGGAAGTCAGTATGGTTACTATCATAAGCTATAAAGTTAAGTCGCAGAATATTTACAGTGCTCCTGAGTCTCTATCTTCCCATGTGACTGGTAGCTAAAAGGTGGTTTCTGTTGCTGGACAATTCAAAACAAGAAAATTAAAATGAGGCAAGTCTAGTTATGATTAAAGTATTGACTAAAATCAGTTTAACTCGACAGTAAATATTGACAGATTTATCCTGTCAAGACAAAGAAAATCATATTCCAACAACAAATAATATCACAACTTCACATCCAAGATGAGCAGGCCCAGCAGCTGCAACTAAGGATTGACACAAAATATAAACAGCAATAGCCCAAATCAAAGCAAAAAACAATTATATGAAAGCTTGCAGGAGAGATATCTCCATATTACTATACCAAACGGCTTGCAATAAATCGATTTGGGTGGAAATATTATTGAAGGGATTGGATCGTACACACAAGAAATGTCCAGTAATAACAACAAAACTCCTTGATGAGAAAAATCAGAGGGCAGGTCGTAGGATTTTAATGGTAATTTTCTTCTATCTTCTTGAAAAAAAACGGAGTAAGAGAATAAAACATCAGTTTAACAGAAAAATTTCCAGCCTTCAATCCCACACACAAACCCCATGTTTACGCTCACTAGCATCACTCCCTCCGGAAGAGCTCCACGACCCACCGCTTCAGTAGCTCCTCGTCCTACCACTGGAGTAGCTCCTCGCACCACAGGAGTACATCCTTATCCCATGACTGGAGTAGCTCCTTGTACAACCATTGGAGTACCTCCACGCACTGGAGTATCTTCTCTTCCTACTACTGTAGTAGTTTCTCCTCTCACCACTAGAGTAACCACTGAAGTAGCGTCTTTCCCCACAGCTGGTGTAGCTGCTAGCACCACTGAAGTATCTCCTTGTCTCACTACTGTATTATCACCTAGCACCACTGAAGTATCTCCTTGTCTCACTACTGTATTATCTCCTAGCACCACTGAAGTATCTCCTTGTCCCTCTACTGTTGTACCTTCTTGTACACCTACTACAGTGCTTCCTTGTCCCACCACTGAATACTTCCTCGGCCTTCAACTGAACAATGCTACAATAAGACGCGTGTCCAAAACTTCCAGTTGATCAGAATCATTGTTTTTAAAAGAAAACCTAATCATCCACCTCCATAACACGTACATACAGAGAAGTCTCAAATTCTAGCCCATACAACATCTGGCAGGTTAGCTTTGTACCTTACATACTTTCCGAACTGAAATACAGAAAGATGAATCTTGTTGACTTTGAAAATGGGACATCCCCGAAGCAATCCTTTGCTTTAGATCCAAAGGTTATGCAACTGTAAAAGGAAGAAATAGGCATATCAAAATCTAATGAGTGTTTGGGTGAAAATAGAACCGTGACGTTTGGATGCTAATTTCTGTAGCAGATGTTGTTGAACAGACGGAACATCTTGTGGATGTAAGACAGACAGACAGACAAAAAGACAGACAGACAGACAGATAGACAGACGGACAGATAGACACACAGACAGTTCGGTTTATTACATGGTTGAAGATGCAAGATCCATGGAGCACATGTCTATAATAACCAATAAAAGAAATCAAAAATGTCGTTTGAAGTAACAAAAAAAGGGGTGGTTTGTAATAATTAGAAAAAAATTAGTATGAATAAAACTTTAAGATATGTCCAACAGTTTCTTCTTCATTGTCATAATTTCACAGACTACTAGAGTTAATGAGTCCTCTCATATATGGGATACGCGACCTTTTTAGACGTGCTCCACGTCTGAACGGCTGGAGTCGATTATGCCATTTGTTGTTCTTGTGCTCACCTCACGACATCGAGGAGGTAGGAGGTCTCTGGTGTACCTATCGTCATCGAGTAGTCTCCTCCCGATCTTCAAGGTCAGCTTCTCCCTCCATTGTGACAGTGTCTGTAAGGAGGACCCTTTGAAGGTTTCTTGATAATTTTTTCATACTCATGGCAGATCTTCGACTGAGACTGAAACTGGTGAACTGAGAACCCAGCATTAAACAATGGGCAGCAATACTCCAGGGCAGGTCGTATATAAGTTACGTATGTTTTGACGAGTTGATCAGATAGGACATTGTACTTCTACAGCAAGTGTAGCATGCAAAGAAGTCGGGTGGTTGTGATGTAGTGTGACTTGTGTGTTCAGCCCAGGTCAGATCAGAGTTTATGGTGACTCTCAACAGTTTACAACTGTTTACCACTGGGATGCTGGTATCCTCTGTGGCTACATTTGGTAAACTAGTGTCCTTTGTGTCTCGTGGGTTACTTGGTACTTACCAATGTTTAGTGACACGTTGTTTGATGACGTCCATGTGTACAGCTCCTGAGCTGTTTCCTGCAAGGTAATGGTAAGGTCATCTTCGAATTTCAGGGTTTTTCTGTGTGTGTGGTGCAACTTTATTGATCACTGCCAAAAAGGCCATACTACCACAGAGAGTTTCTTACGGGGCCCCACAGAAGGTATAGCTTATATTATTCATGCGTCTAGAGGGGGTACGACGACTCTATGGCCGCGGTTTTGAAGAAATCGAACTTACCATCTAGCTACGGAGGCCCTTAATCCTAGCTCTAAGAGGTAACTTACAACGATGGTGTAATCAATTAGGTCGAAGCTGTTGCTAAAATGATACATATTGAATGAAAAAATTTTCCTTGGTTTGTCAAGATCAGACAGCATTTCGTGAACGAGGTGCAGAAGGTAGTGGGTCGTGGAGGAGTTCTTAATGTTCCCATATTGTCTAGGGTCAGTATTAGGCTTGATGTCAGATATTATTTCTGGGACAACTAAGGTAAGACCTTAGAAAATGTTGGGGTCAGGCTCATCGGTCTGAGATCATCCACTGAAGTTACTTTCTGTGTTTTAGGTGTTGTTACTAATGTTGCGTGGCGCAAGATAGTCGCAATATAGCCATCTCTGAGGATCTGTTATACAGTTCTGTACGAGGAACACTCAGTTTAGTGGCAAACTCACTGATAAGTCGAATGGGTAACTCGTTAGGGGTTGTTGACATACGTGTCCTGAATTTTGCAAGAAGTCTGACGACGTCCCGAGGTTGGAGTAACAAAGTATTCGCTTCTGCTGGTAGGTGCGTGGGCAAGGACGCAGTATCGAGAGGGGCAATGCGACTGCACGCTTCAGAGAAGTATGTATTAATTTGTTCTCCTGATGCTTCATCATCTAGCATCTCTGACTTATCAGTTTTCCAGGTATGCGATTTGTAAAGGCTGACGTTCTTGCCATTGTTGCTCAGGTTTTTAATCCGACGTCCAGACAATTTTTCTTTTGCTTTCTTAATCTCGCTGTTGGTTTGTGATCATAGTTCCAGCAGTCGTTGGTGGTGACCGCACGTGTATGCCCTGTTACTCTGATGGAGGAGGTTCTTGATTCTTGCTGTCATCCAGCTCGGGTCACTGTCGGATGGAGTACGTCACTGCGGGGAAGCTAAACTCAAAAGCTTCGCTAATTTTGTCATGCAAGCTTTGAGCAGCAGCATCAAAGTCAGTTATAGAGATCGCGTCCGTCCAATCTTGTGCAACTGGCCAGCTACCGAATTTTAAGATATATGAGTCACGTAGTGGTTGAACGACTTTCGTTCGTGTCATGACGTGTGTTGGACTACCTGGTTGTCATATAACCACATTGCGATCTGAAGTGCCACAGTGAGGTAGTACCTTAGGTGGCGTATGACAGGGGATCTGTTATAATTATATTCACTATGGCACTCGCCTGGTAGGATGATGCACAATTTGTTGTGCAGAAATGTTCCTTCATAGTACACCACAGTCACACCCGGAGTTTGAATCACCCATGACAACAACATGGACATCGGGTTTACGGTTTCGTATCAGGTCAACTATGTCCACAAGATTAAAGAGACACCAAAGTACCTCCGTTTCATCAGACACTTGAATCTCCGAGGGAACACACCACTGAAGATCCTCCCGTATGTAGAGGATCACTCCACCTCCACGCTGAACGCTGCAAAATTACGATCTTAACTTAGCGATGCAAAATTTGCTAAGTCCACCCTCCCATCGGGTATCAGGTTGTGCAGTTTGGTATCACTTACTGCTGCGATGTCAACCCTGTGTTGCGAGAGTGAGACCTGAAGGTCAAGTTTTGTGTTGGTGCGTATCCCTTTACATCTAAAACCATATACACTTCCCGCAGTCGACTTGGTCGAACCCGCTCGTCTCCAGATGTCAGCAGCCGCACCAGCACACTGCAGCGGGGATCTGGTGTTAGCATCCGAGGGTCGGTATCTCTACAGGAGATCCGTCCTGTGATGGGCTGTCGTAGTCTCCGTCTTGCTCGTTTTCCTCGCCTCCGCCATCGTTTCCGTGGCCATAGAGTATAGGCACCTCTCCACCCTCGTACATAAAGGTCATGACAGCACGTAGGGCAGTTATGCCAATAGTGCTATACTGGTTGTCTGGGGCGCACATGACTTGTTCCATGATTGATAAGAATTTCTCGCGTGTGTTTGTAAACATGACAAGACCTAGCTTCTTGTGCAGTCGCTCATAAAAGCTGGTTGGGTCACCCATAAATGTCTTTTTGGGGTCTCCATGCGTGTATAACTGATTAAGACTACCGATAACATACGACTGACAAACATCATCCTTTCTTACTTTATTATATCAACGTCACAATTCTGCCGTGGGTATGGGTGTGTGTTGTCACGTCTTTATACAGACTCGCCATCCAGAAAGGAGCGGGAACTGCACAGGCCCAAAAACACACACATGGACCCCTACTAACTTTTATAACGAACCTTTACGAGTGACTGTACATTCCAAATGTAAAATCAACGTTCAACAAGAAGAGTAATTATAACATGATTTAGCAATTGATAAGGAAATATGGTGCTACTGATATGCATACAATACTACCAGTGAAAAACAAAAGGACAAAAACAATCAAAACTCCTGCACAAAATAATAGAAGACACACAACAACACTGTAACCTAATAATGCGTCAGTAACGGACCAAGAAATACAGAGGAACACCACAAAACCACATACCTCTGTAGATGTCTGGGGTTCCCAAGCGCTCCCTTACAATTGTACAACAAAGCACAAAGTTCAAGTCCTACTATAAACACAGAAAAGAAAAAAAAATCACAAGAGCGCCTTAGGTACGTGGAGGCAGCTACAGCAGCGCCACAGCAAGAAAAGACTTACCTCTGCTACACTGCTCCTTGAAGGGTACTTATTTGCCAAAACTTTTCCTTAAACTGTTGAGGCCACATGCAGGTATATGATGTATAATATGTATGTGTCAGTACCTAATCACATGGGGCACAGACATGAACATAAAGTGGAAAAGCTTCGAAAGACGAGGAAAGCACAAGTGCACGGTGTTGAGTATGGTTAGTTTCACTCGAGAAAATTTATAACAGCGATGGTCTTTTTAATGTTCTGGATGCCCCTGGGGTGCGCGTGCCATCTGATAGATACAGGAGAAGCTTGAGGATCATGTCTTGCAGCTCTCATATCTCACAATCATGATAAAGAAAAAGCAAAATGACCGACAAACTGCACAGTTATGAGAACAATGTCTTCAGTAACGATTAAACACTATAGAAAGGTATACAAACCTGGGGAAAAATCCCGTTTGCAGAGACCAGTGGAAGACAGACCAGGGCTAGCCTGGGTCTGCACGAGGAAAAGCTTCTTTTCCTTTTTTATATTTGCTTTACAGTGACCAATATGACCAGTTACAGACCATCTCGGAAGAAAGAAACATGGTATTTGCAGCCTGACTGTTAAAGGTTGAACGGTTATGGGAGTGAAAACGACGACAGGAGGAACAGAATTTCACAGCTTAGCTGATCGAGGGAAGGAGGGGGCATCATCACGGCAAGTCCTCGAGTGTCTGGTCTTCACACAGATACTGTGGGAGGTGGTAGCCAGACAAGTGCCACGAGTTTAGCCTTCAGGGTAAGGTACGTACAGAGGCAGCTCACGAACAGAGTAGCCAAAATGATACCTGTCGAGCAAATAAAGAGCAGAATTATCATGGGAATGTAAGGAGATTTAACGATACGGAAGGATTTCGATTGCACTCTCGCAATGGAATGATGTAAAGAAATCATCCCAAATATTGGAGCAGTGCACCATATTAGGATGAATAAACTCGTGCATACATGAAACAGTTGCTCACGAAAAATGAAAATGTTGCCTATACAACAACCCAGCTTTTGGAATGCAACTTTGTGATGTTGATTATGCAGATTTTCCAGGAATGAGTGAAGGATATGGTTATGTCTTATATGTTTGTTATCATGGGGTTGAAATGTGATGCTTTGAAACTAGACAAGCAAGCGAGCGACTCAAAAAGAGATATGAGGAGAAATTGTATCTTAGCGATGTACAATTTAACTAGTTTTCTGCTCTCTCATTTTGAGATGTTGTGCAAGTCCAAACTGAAGAGGAAAGATATGTTCAATTCGAAAAAGAAAAAAACGAGTATTAGAAAGGGGGAAGGGGGAAGTTGGGGGGGGGGGGGGTTGAAATGTGTAGAGTGCACTCAA
>JAUTXX010457342.1:0-12656 GCA_032273605.1 Panulirus laevicauda
TATATATATACACTGCTATAATCTTTATGTATAGGTAATATATCCCATGGCACCCCATATACAACATGATGAACATTTATACCCCAGGTGACGTTTGAGTGTGGCAAGTGGAGTTCGTGGGTGAGCGAGTCGACCCCGTCCTTAGGCAACGAGAGGGAACTCATCTCACAGCTGCGTAACAAGTACTCGAAGCTGTGCAGGAGGCCACGGAGGATCGAGTGTCGCGTCAAAGGAAGTGAGTAACTGACCCCCAGAGCTTCCTCACTCTCTCGCTCTCGCCCTGAACTCCTATACCTCACTACACTTCTCTACTAACCGCTCTGTTGATGGGTTCGTACGGCACTTTCTACTGTCATTAACTTTTCCTCATCATTACTTTAGCCCAGACTCTCTTACTTTACATGGTTCAGTTGTTGGACATCGTCTTCATCCTCCGTGCAGACCTGTCGTAACATTACGTTCCACGGATGTTTCTTGAAGTACTTAGTGTGAGGCATTGCCTTTCTCTACCTCTGGCGGCCACCCACCTCTCTGTACATACACCTTCCTGTGTGTTCCTCTACTTCCTCGTTTTGCCACGACACACATCTCTGGTGGGGTTTTGTAACCATGATCCCAAATCAGGTTCACGTGGAGTCATCGCCTCTTAAAAAGTCATTGTTTCGTATTCATCCTCACCAAGTAGTTGCCATCCCCACTGTTGCATCCTCCTCCTCCTCCTCCTCCTCCTCCTCCTCCTCCTCCTCCTCCTCCTCCTCCTCCTCCTCCTCTTCCTCCTCACACTCTTCCTAACCTAATGACTCCATATTAGATGAACAAGAAATACACTAATGTATTCCTTCTGATCTTTCCACTGCTGCATACAAGTTATCAGAATCCTACCATCACATAATGTTTTCCTGTGTATATATATATTATGAAATACCTTTACTTTATGAATACAGTTTTCTCTGTAGTCTTCTGAGTGTCGTGTCGTCCATTGTGAGTTGACGATTTAAGGAAACGATTTTTTCTACATGAGACGAATGTCTTCCGCCAGGTCACATGTCCCCAGGTGAGGCTGGGCAAGTGGTCACGTGTGACCGTAAGCGTGGCCTTGAGTGTCTCCGGTCACGTAACACCCAGGATTGTAAGGTGAGGATATAAGGAACACCCCCGTGTGTCGTCTGTTGTCCCCAGTGTGGTGTAGAATATAAGGAACACCCCTGTGTGTCGTCTGTTGTCCCCAGTGTGGTGTAGAATATAAGGAACACCCCTGTGTGTTGTCTGTTGTCCCCAGTGTGGTATAGAATATAAGGAACGCCCCTGTGTGTCGTCTGTTGTCCCCAGTGTGGTATAGAATATAAGGAACACCCTTGTGTGTCGTCTGTTGTCCCCAGTGTGGTATAGAATATAAGGAACACCCCTGTGTGTCGTCTGGTGTCCCCAGTGCGGTGTAGAATATAAGAAACCGGTTACCATAGCTGCGGGTAACCGGTGGTGACCTACATAACTGAGAGGTCAGGTGTGACGGGGCGTTACGCGCACGTCACCTCGGTGTGTGTGTCACAGTCAAGGACTCAGTATAAGGAGGCCACACTGACCCCAGCTGGTAGCCGTGAGCTTGAGAGATGAGGAGAGTAACGTATGACGTCATACTGTATTTACAGCGACTCGTTTCATGGTCGAAGGCCTTTACCTCCGTCACTGTTTACCTTCGTTCAATGATTAAGTTTAGCCGACGGAGGATGAATAATATGGTTGGGTATGAGGAGGTTAAAAGATGCATTACCTTGTCCCCCTCACAGGACTACGAAGTGCGCTTCTACTGTGAGTGTGGCGAGGAAACTGACCAAGACGAAGTCGAGTTCACAGAGTCGACCACGGGTAAGTACATGGCCTGAGGCACCGAGGTCTGTGTACCACAAGTGTAGTACACACGGTGAGAGTGTACCCGTGTGTCTGGCGAGCAATCACAGGAAATACACTGGTGACAAGTTTTCATACAATCATGATAATGAATGATGAAATCATGTTCTTTGCGTTATATACATTATATATTCTTCACGTTATATACATTATACTTCATGTTATATACATTACATATTCTTCATGTTATCTACATTATATATTCTTCACGTTATATACATTATATATATTCTTCACGTTATATATATTGTATATTCTTCACGTTATATACATTATATATCCTTCACGTTATATACATTATACTTCATGTTATATACATTATATATTCTTCACGTTATATACATTATATATTCTTCACGTTATATACATTATATATCCACGTTATATACATTATATATATACATTGTCTTTATTTCTTTTGTGACAGACGTCTCGACCACGCAGCGTTACGACACACTCACCAACGTGACCACAACCATACCAATGTTGGATGACAGTAAGTCATTGTAATCATTATAATCATCATGTAATCATCACTGATCATTGTAATTATAATTGAAACCATCATTGGAATCATCATTGTAATCGTCATTGTAATCGTTGTAATCATCATCGTAATCACTGTAATCATCATTGTAATCATCACTGTGATCATTGTAATCATCATTGTAATCATCATTGCAATCATCAATGTAATCTGTGATCGTCAGCAAAGGAAAAAATAACCACAAATGGAATCATTTCTTATGAATTACATTTTTGTGATTATGAAGCTGTACTTTACTGAGGGCTGGTATGGTAAACATTCTTAAGACAAAAGATAGTCCTATGTAATACATTATTTTACATGTTACATGCTTATCATTGGCAGACATGAGTTTATGCTGTATTAGGCAATACTAAACTTGACCACATTGTCTTATACATGGAACATACAGACATATAAGAGCTGGTTATTACACACAGATGCGTCCAACATATCATTACCTTAACATGTCGAGGACAGAGAGAAATGTGGGGAACATTTGCATATCAGTTCTTTATGTAGTTTTTGTTTTTTATTTGGCATCTCATGATTTTAAAGGTTACTGGCTTTGTGCTTAATGTGACATTGGACGAATTAATGTTCCATCTACAGCTAAATCCTGTGGATGAAGTGAATGAAAAAAAAAACAGTTTGAAAAGATCGAGAAAAATAGATGAGATGAGCAGAGGACTGGAAACTTAAGTATGACTGGACAATACTACGAGGATTAAGGATGTATGTTAGGCTACCATGTGAGGATATGTTATGTGCTCATACCAGAACCATTGATAGAACACATGATCAGATCTCTACTTCTTCAGTACAACACGGAGTAACTTAGTGGACTACAATACATACATACCCATTATCAGAACAATGTTTTCTCATACAATTCACTTAAGCAGATAGAAGTATAACACTATAATTACAATAGATATTGCTTATTATGTATGTTACCCAGGCCACATATTGTTCATCATCACGTTATGTTACCCAAGCCATATGTTACCACGTTATGTTACCCAAGCTTGATGTTACTAAAGGATTCGCCTTGCAGGATGCCCGCCGTCCTCGAGGTATGAGCAGTGTGCCATGCCATGTGACAGGATCTGTCTGTACCACTCGTCTGTCCTCAAGCAACATGGTCATTGCCTGGTGAGTACTTAGGGTCATTGCCTGGTGAGTACGTAGGGTCATTGCCTGGTGAGTACGTAGGGTCATTGCCTGGTGAGTACGTTGATAACACTCGACTTACTGAGATGAGTCGCTCTCTCTCGTGTGGTGAGGGAGGAGGAGGTGGTGTGGGGCATCATAATATATTGACCAGTGGACACCATAGTGACGACCTTGTCATGTGTTTAGTTATGACCACCACCACCACTACTACCTTTCGTCTCCTCCCGTCTGTTCTCACGCCCTTGCCTCTCCTTGCCCCACAGTCTGATGAAGACTGCGCCCCCGGCTGTGTGGAGAGGAACAAGAGGACCACCTGCCCACCTGGGTTCTTCATGATTGATCAGCAGAGATGTGTCACCGTGGCAGATTGTAACTGTCGCCTCAACAACCAGCAGGCCATACCGGTATGTCTCGTCGTGTTGGCACTTGAGATCCAACTTGGAGGAAGGTGTCGGTTCAGTGGTTGCTTCTGCCTCCACGTCTGTTTACACTTACGTATAGGAATTATCATCTGTAATGCGACATTGATATTAGCTGATCTTTTCATTGTATCATTTGAGTGGTAATGCAATTGGAGAGTGTGTTTTTTTTCTTGTGCTTTGCAATTAGCTGTGAAACTGCATTTTTTGGTATTTTATTGTCTTTTGATTTGATATTTTTGAACATAAAGACATTTGATGATGGGGTGAAGTGCACCTCATCTGTTACTACCAAGTTTCTTATGTTAAGTTTTCCGCCACCCGTACAATGTTGCCCAGGTAAGTAAGTTATATTGGAATCATATTATCTTCAATGAGAAACTTACTATTGTCTGTAATTACTAGTGTTGACACTAGTACCTTGTCACAGCTGGGGTGAGTGACCGACCTCACGTGTAAATGAGACTGGAAAATCCCAATTGCCTTCCTGTCACGAGAACAGATGAAATCAGATGGTATGAAAGAGACGTAAATCTTTTGTCTGTTGTCATTACATTGACGGGTGTGGTCCTAGTGAGGCAGATGGTCGCCCCAGAGCGGCAGGTGCATCGCTGAGTGGCCAACATTAAGTATGGTACAATATCAGGTATCAGTGTGACAATATAAGGTATTAGTGTGACAATATCAGGTATTAGTGTGACAATATCAGGTATTAATGTGACAATATCAGGTATCAGTGTGGCAATATCAGTTATCAGTGTGACAATATCAGGTATTAGTGTGACAATATCAGGCATCAGTGTGACAATATCAGGTATCAGTGTGACAATATCAGGTAGTAGTGTGACAATATCAGGTATCAGTGTGACAGTATCAGGTATTAATGTGACAATATCAGGTATCAGTATGACAATATCAGGTATCAGTGACAGTATCAGGTATCAGTGTGGCAATATCAGGTATCAGTGTGACAGTATCAGGTATCAGTGTGACAATATCAGGTATCAGTGTGACAATATCAGGTATCAGTGTGACAATATCAGGTATCAGTGTGGCTACCTCATTCTGCCTCAAGGATCAGATGATGCAGGATTCCGCGTCCACAATCTACAAAGTTATGTACGTCAGTGAACGGTGAGGCTGACGCAGATCTGGTCCTCAAGTGTGAAATGTTTTCGTCGGCTTATGTGAGTCATGATGTGGTGTGTACGTGTTGCAGGCTGGAGTGTGGTATAACGTGTCCCCATGCGAGCGGTGCATGTGTCAGAACAACAACATGCTATGTAGCCGCCTGGATGGCTGTGTGGAACCTTCGTCTGAAGCCACGGAAGAACCCATCTTCACCAGTCAACTTCCCACCATAAAGGACACTCCAAAACCGTATACCACTATCGACCCTTACGATCAGATCGGAAACTTACTGAGGTACGTCGATTTGATCTCCCTTCTGTCAACTTGTGTGTTCCTTGATCCTTATCTGGCATCTAGCGATGCGTCTTTGTCATATCTGGGCACGATCCTAACTTCAGGCCGTACGCAGTATTCAGTTCGTAATTTCACCGTTAGCAGTATATGCTGTAAGGCTGGTGGAGCCCCTAGATGTGGACCATATGTGATGAGGAGGATATCTTATGATGGTCATGAGGATTTATATATTACTAGATGTTTATACATTACCTTTGACAAATGATACCTCGCCATTCCTTTAATGAAGTTATCTTGTTAACACACCACAGAGGTGTCATGTCTTTGGTATAAAAGTGTTGGTTTTCCTGTATCATACACATGCTGTAACTGGGATACACGAGAGATTACAGCACAATAAGGTTTACAGGATATCCTCGTAGCTGTAACCATATAAACCTCATCATTATTTCATCAAGTGTTGATGATGATGATGATGATGATCGATACTCTTTATCAGATTTATATGTTCATATTGCATAATGTTTAGTACGTTCTACATCACTGTTGAACACTGGCAGGTGTAACAACTGGTCGCCTTACTACAAGCCAGAGGAGAGGGACAGCCAGGGTGTGGTGTTGACGATGGACATGCTGCGTGACCGCAAAGAATTTGTGTGTGAGACTCCGGTGAACGCGTCGTGCCGGGAGATTACTAGTAAGTCTAATTCTAGGTCGACCTTATGGTTCTACCTGTGAAGACATAATCAAACTCTGAGGTTCTTGTGTGAACACCTTGAATGATGTATATCATGACTATAACGTATTTTGAGTTACTGAGCATTTCATTACTTACGATCGTTGTATACGATTCTATTTCGTTCCTTTGACGGTTTTCTGTGATGTGATCAGACTCCACTTTGCTTTTGTCTGTGCAACATTAACGCTGGGTAGGTTACGTGACTGGCTTCCTCACACCCGCCTCCTTCCCACAGCCAAGATCTCGGCCGCCAACTTCGGACAGACGATAACATGCGACGCTGAGGAAGGTCTCAAGTGCCTCCATCTGGACAATGATAAAGACTGTCACAACTACGAGATATCCTTCTTCTGCGCTTGTGACGAGACCACACCCGCCACGCCCAAAGTTACTGGTATGCTACTGAGGGTTGAAAGGACACGCACCTGCCGCTGTTCATTGGAGATAACATAAACTAGTCCATAACAGAATGGAAAATGCCTGAGAGAAAGAGAGAGAAAGATGATTAAAGGGAAGCCTTCATATTGATACATTTAGAATTGGTTATATGATATTGTTCATTGATAAATTCCATGGATTCTGTGGAACTGATGTTATTTATCACCGTCCAGTTCTGGGAACCACCACCACTTTGGTTCCGTGTGATGCCTGGTCGCCCTGGATCAACAATGTCAAACCCTGGCAGGCTGACGGTGACACTGAGTACAGGACTCTCCAGCAGCTGCGGGACGACCACCAATTCTGCCTGGAGGTCAGTCTTTCCACACACACACACACACACACACACACACACACACACACACACACACACACACGCGTCCTGTCTGTATGACCAACCTTCTCCTGTGTGTTCTCTGTTCTCGGTCTTGCAGTATCGTAGTCCCTGGCCTGTCGTACGGCATCTGTCTCGAGCGGAAAATACATCCTGAGATGAGTAAGTCCTCTTAAGCGTAGCTCTACTTCCTTAACGCGGGAAACGGCGCGTACATACAATGGTAAAAACAAAATTTCTCAAATCATCGGCAAGTTTTAGTAGACTCAACATCGATCATGCATCTCTAAGCCTTCACCACACTTAGGAAAAACAGAGCTGCAGAGATGGTACCTAAGTAAGAGTGTTGAGTTATAGGAATAAGTTACTAGATGCTATGAACTTGCCCATCAGAAGATTAAAGACTAAGGCCGACACTTGATTATAAATCAGAGTTTCCGAATCAAATCAACAGTGGCGACAGTAGAAAATTCTTTAATAGATGCAAAGAATATTAGGCAAAAAAAAAAGAAATGTAAAGAATTATTTTTACGGTATTAGAACCGTAGGTGAATAGAATAAGATGGGTAATATAACTATGAATACAGACAGCACAATGAATTCAAAAGAATATGTATGACTGTCAGGAAAACTGGAGAAGTGGTGGGATCTCGAGGTATAGAACCCCTTCCCTATATTGTACACATAGATCATTATAAATAGACAAACTTTAAGATATATTTGTTCCACGGTAATCATGCGAATACTAACCTCGCCCCTCCCTAACGAGGCAATTGGTAGTTTGAGCCTACAAATAAGCAAAATAGGGAACACCCCTGCGTTTTGTAGGTATATCTAGAAAAAAAGAAACAGAATCTCTCAGAACAGAATGTGTTGTTAATGACTTCACAACTTGTCTAAGGCTGTTTGATCCGTTGTCTTTCTAAGATTATGTCCGAGAGTTGCAAAAAAGATACACCAGAAAAAAATAATCGAAATGAAGAATGATTAGTTGCTATAATATGAGGCTTTTATGATGACACTTCCTCCACAGCACGGAATCTTCTGTGACCATTGTTTATGGTCGTGACAACAGAGGTGAGGTGAGGAGATGAGCACACTTTGCCAAGCGTTAGGCTTTAATCCTTCTATCTGTGGGTAGGCAGCCATGCTCTGTCCCATATGGTGAGGCACGGGACTACCTCCTACCTTCATAGTATTTATATCACGGGTTTCTGTAGTGTTATGACAGAGAGCAGCATTGCGAGTGTTGCGTGGTCTAGCGAGTGGTGGGGGGCACATAAGCAGCCAGCTCTCGGGAGCAAAAACCAAAGTAATACCTATGGAAGGAAAGTGAACCAACACTGCGGTGTAAGGCAAGTGGGTCAAGTGTTAAAGTGAGCCCACCCTGGTACTGTATCCCCACCATGTGTACTGTAGGCCCACCATGTGTACTGTACACCCACCATATATTTTGAAGGCCCACCCTGTGTACTGTAGACCCTCCATGTGTACTGTAGGCCCACCATGTGTACTGTATCCCCTCCATGTGTACTGTATCCCCTCCATTTGTACTGTAGGCTCACCATGTGTACTGTAGGCCCACCATGTGTACAGTAACATCACCCAGTTTCAGATGTCACCCATAACACTGGAGAGCAGTCCCTTCTATTGAAAGCTTCAGTCCATTGTGCAAAGACGTGGTCGCGTCCGTCATACTGATAAATCTTTTCTAATCTACTCTTAGGGTCAGCTGGCAGATATTGAGTGTGTGGAGGCTGCCTCCGGCCTGAACACGGCTGCAGATAAAGGCACCACCTGCGACGTGCGGTACGGCTTCCGCTGTGTCAACGCGAACCAAGATCGTGGAAGCTGTCTTGACTACAAGATCAGATATTACTGCTCCTGTGGTGAGGAAGATTACCTTATGTCTGTGATAACCGTTATCAAGATTACTATCTACTCTCTCTCTTATCTTACTCTGGATACAATATAAAGATTACTATTTACTCTCTCTCTCTTATCTTACTCTGGATACAATATGAAGATTACTATCTACTCTGTCTCTCTCTTATCTTACTCTGGATACAATATCTTTTAATGGTATATTCCTCTCCTCACATTTGTGATGAGAATTCCCGTACGATGCACAAGTTTAAGAAATCATCACATTCTCTTTAATGACTCATGCTTGACTGTACACACACACACACACACACACACACACACACACACACACACACACAGTGGCCTTCTCTCACTTTTCCTGTATTTTCTTCAAATATCTTTTTACTCTTCTTGCTTCCCTCTTTCTTGTCTCCCTTGTTTACCCTCGTTAGCTCACTTACTGAGGCCATTTGCGTATTTTCCTCACACTCCTCCTCCTCCTTCCTGGCACTACAGACAGTCACCAACATCACAGTCAGTCAAGAGACATAATTCTTCAGAATCTCTCTCCAAACATGTCACTGGTTGTTGAGTGTCGTGTGGTCATGATATAGGAAGATGATAATGTATGGGAAAGTGTCTTCCCTGCACCAGCATGTCTTTCCTTATAGATCATAACCTACAAGACCCAGAGACTCAGTCTGTCTGTCAGTCAGAAACATATATCATAATATGACGTCTAGATTAATTTGCCATATTTGTGTGTGTGTGTGTGTGTGTGTGTGTGTGTGTGTGTGGAGAGTGTAACGTCATCTTGTGTCTTATTCGTTACAGAAACGACGACGGTGACCACAACGATCATCCCCATCTTCATCACTCCGCCTCCCGTGTGTGATCCAGACGAGTAAGTGGACTCCTGTATGTGTGTGTGTGCCACCTAGGCCGTGTTGTGATCCAACCCTCCTCGCGATGTCTCGCTCTCACTTGTTTGATCCCGAGCACCGCTACTCATCTGCTTCTCTCTATCTCAGTAATGACATTGAGGGAAGAATCATATATTTCCCTTCTTTCCCGATAGGTTTTCTTGTTTATTCAGGCCACCAGTTACTTCATTCTGGTCACTGAATGATTCGTTATTTCCTCGTTGTGTTGCTCTTCTTACGTACTGAGAATGTGCTTTCATTATCCCGACACATACAAGGGTATATACTGATGACCTGAACGTAGGTTCGATGATTTTATACAATGAATCTTTTCACTCGTTCACTATACATCCACATCATTCGTAGTGACATCTATGTCACACGAAGCATTATTGTTCACACCAATACGTCCGTCATTACCACATTGTTCCAGTTGTCTTGTCGACCGCACGTCCATTTACTCTTTATCAGCTGTTGAATCTCGGTATTCGACTCACTGGAGCTTCACACAGTCACAAGTACAGAGACTCAGACGGGCCAGCCACCTGCAGGTGTGTCGCGTGATGAAATGTGTAACACAGTACTCATGATATTGCCAGATTGACCCCTCAGACATTCACGACAAACTCGTTAATCATAAGTTACGTGAGTGATTACAGGGTCACCCCTCACGCCTCCGTGTGTATTAACAGTCAGTGACCACAAGACTGCTGCAGGAAGCATATAGTGATGATAGGTGTGTGTATATACCACAAGGGCTGACCCTTGTGTTGCCTCGGGCAGCGAGGCGATGGAATTCTGTTCCTTCCCTCGTCTTCTCCTCCTTCCATAACCTCTCCACGTCTGTAGGTCAGGTCGATCATCTCCTGACCTCAGGATAATTTCTACATTCTGTTATGTTGACGTTGACTAGGGTAGGTTATGGGCCGCAGATGTCGATCACAGTGATACATGGTTCCCTCAGTCTCACATGGTATGGCTCCTCACCACCACAGTTCCCTCCTGCACACTGGCGCCACCCCCGCTCACTGTGGCCGGATCTCCTGCCAGCTTGCCTCTCGGGAACATGACCTTAGTGAAGGCTGTGCGAAATACCAACTAACTGTGGTAGAATATTTGGTGGTAATTATGGATAAAAACGTCCCGTTTCCCTGTGACCAAAGTGATCCATCTCCTGTTGCTCATCCACCAGATACATCAAGTTGTTGGATGAGGTGGAGGACAGCGCCTTCTCCTCCACCCCCGCCCGCAACTCCCTCTATGGACCGTCCAGCGCACGTCTTTACTCTGACGATGATAGCCTTACCAGTAAGTAAAGAATGTCCACTACTTTACACTTTATCAAATCGCTGATAACATTTTGATAAACTGGCACAGTTATTCAGGAATTTGTCAGTATATTAGTGAAGTTTTTCTCCTTTCCTTCTCTGTAACTGGAGTTTGAGAATGTATTTATCCTCGTGTCCCACAGCTGGGAGCTGGGCACCACGAATCAGTGACAAGAACCAGTTCATACAAGTGGACTTGGGCGAGGTGCTGCCCGTGTACGGTGTGGAGGTGGCTGGCAATCCCATCACCAAGGAGAGGGTCACTGCCTTCACTGTTGAGACCTCTCGCGACAACGTCATCTGGAGTGTACTGCCCGCTGATCCAGGCAAACCACTAAGTCCTCCTAAGGTAAATACGTAATGGTAGGAATCATTTTCAACGACA
Source organism: Panulirus laevicauda (assembly GCA_032273605.1). Taxonomy (NCBI): domain Eukaryota; kingdom Metazoa; phylum Arthropoda; class Malacostraca; order Decapoda; family Palinuridae; genus Panulirus; species Panulirus laevicauda. Next base: position 11,468 of record JAUTXX010457342.1, read on the forward strand.
GGTCAGTGTAGTTTTGTGGTTGAACACCACACCAGTGGTGTCGCACGTCTTGGTTGTGCTGCTGTGAACAGCTAACGAGTCGCTCGCTGGTAGAGGGAGACTCACGTAATAACCAGACCAAAACGGTGAACCATTTTGAGAGTTAGAATTAGGTATGATTCAGTGTCTCGCATCGCTCACATCACGTTGCATATGACGTCCCAGGATACATCAGGAACGTATACTGGTGTTGGGGGGGGGGGGATCTTAATTTTCCCCTCCACTGAAACGTCTTGTGATATCATCAGCTAAAGCTCTCCGTTGTTACTTGAAAGTTTAGCGTGTCTCTCCCCTCTGAGTAATGGTAATCCAAACTTGGTGATATTTTCTTATTCTTGGTCATATGCTTTGGCCCTTAACCCAACCCTATGTACTGTAGCCCCACCCTATGTACTGTAATCCTACCCTGTGTACTGTAACCTCACCCTATGTACTGTAGCGCCATCCTTTGTACTGTATCCCTACCCTGTGTACTGTAGCCCCACCTTGTATACTGTAACCCTATCCTGTGTACTGTAACCTCACCCTATGTACTGTAGCGCCACCCTTTTTACTGTATCCCTACCCTGTGTACTGTAGCCCCACCTTGTATACTGTAACCTCATCCTGTGTACTGTAGCCCTACCCTGTGTACTGTAATCCCACCCTATACACTCTAACCCCATTCTGTATACTGTAGCCCCACTCTGTGTACTGTAATCCCATCCTGTCTACTGTAACCTCACCCTGTGTACTGTCGCCCCACCCTGTGTACTGTAGCTCCACCCTGTGTACTGTAACCTCACCCTGTGTTATATAGCCCCACCCTGTGTACTGTAACCTCACCCTGTGTACTGTAATCCCACCCTGTGTACTGTCACCCCACCCTGTGTACTGTACCCCCACCCTGTGTACTGTAGCCCCACCCTGTGTACTGTCGCCCCACCCTGTGTACTGTGAGACATTTCTAGCCCCTACATTGTACCATGGAGATCGCTGTATCTCATCCCTGTATCCAATATCATTCTTACAGATTTCTCCATCCATGTGTCTTTCAATCTGCTTTCTTTATCACACCTGCTGCAACAGCCTCCTGCTCGTCTCTCTCTCTCTCTCTCTCTCTCTCTCTCTCTCTCTCTCTCTCTCTCTCTCTCTCTCTCTCTCTCTCTCT
>JAUTXX010457674.1:0-12652 GCA_032273605.1 Panulirus laevicauda
TAAATCTTTTTTAACCCCACAACTGACACTTGTAATTTCATTTCATACATCTCTCAGTTTTTCATCTGTTTTCCCTGCAATCGCTGAAGTAAAATCATTTTGACAATCACTTCTTTCACTTTTATCTATGGCAGCTGTGAAGGCATGAAAGAAGAGGATACCATGTTTCCTACATAGTTAAGATGGCCTCAATTATCGAAACCCACATATCACAAAATAATTCCACTTCAGCTTTCGATAATTACCTAAGACAAATTATAATTTCTTAAATACGGAATAATCCGAAAACACACATATAATGCCACTTAAGCCAGAAGTGAATTACCTAATATAATAATATTGCTGAGACAAGGGATACTAAGCAAATATATCAATACATCTTCAACAAGACGTAATAAACTTAGAAATAAATGGTGCTTTTAGGTTATCTAACAACATAATGGTGCTTTTAGGTTATAATCTAACAACATAATGATGATTCAAACTGTGAGAATTAAGTAATGAATGCCAATACTTCGTCTGCGACACGTGTGGCCAGAGTCTAACAAATAATAATAATAATACGACTAACTAAAGCCATGACAATAGTACGACTAAGTACAACTATGTCAGGAGAACAATGCTCTTTTCACAGTATAATGCGCCGGAAATGCGTTCATGAAATACTGTGGTCCAACCAAACACTAAAGCTGCACTGATATATATGTACGTAACTACAACAATTCTATTTAGGTATAACAAGGATTGTATATATCATACTCTACAGTCTACTCGGTAGAAAAACCAAACTGGATATAATAATGTGACGAAAAAACGATAATGTTTATACTACGGCAAAATAAATAATGTACAATTACATCGCAAAATCGATTAAATAATTATAATTTTCTAACAGCAATAATTGGGAAATATAAGATGCTCTTCAGATACCAGAGGAAATCATACTAAATCTACTAAAACAAAGACGATGATGTTGTTCAAGAAAAATACTGCTTGAACAAAATATCAAAAAGTCGATAATGGCTGTTTTAAATCAGCATTGTAACATGATTTTTCTCCCAGTAGAACTAATCTATTACAGTCTACGACGAGACGTACAGAGGCAGAGTACCTCACGTCTCTCACAGAAAACGTAAGAAACTTCAGGACAGGCTCAAGAAACTTAGCTAAAAGTTTAATTCTTTACGCTTCGGGAAAGCCCAAGAAATTTCCCCTAAAGATTTGTCGTTTACCATTACCCTCCTGGCCCGAGATCTTCACTCTATGGGGAAAAACCCGCAGCGCCTAGGAAGTCAGCCGTGTCGAACGGGTGGGGCCGGAGATGTGTGGTGTTCTAATACTTTTGTAAGTAACATACTCTCCACACTCCTACGTAGCTTTTATTCACTATCAATCAGTCCTGTAATAACCTTGGGCTCATTACTACTATTTATCTGGCTTCTTCCTTTCACCATTCTCTCACCATCATTTCCTCCCATCACCATCTTCCTTCATTACCTCTCTCCCTCATCATTAGTCCCCTTCATCCTTCACTATCAGCATCTTACCACCTTAATCCTTCACTATCACCCGCCACCATCATCCAGAATCATTACTCTTCTTCATCACCATCATCGATCACCATCACCCTCACCATCGAAGTCAACATCACCTGCCACCTACTAGACTTTTCACCTTGGCTCACCTAATGGAGCCACTTCCTCCCCTCGTCACCAGGCCATATAAAGCCTATCCCTTCTCTCGACTTCTTAACAAACTATATTTCTATAGTTCTACATCCCTCCCTCCCTTCCCCCAGCCTCCTCCTCCTCCTCCGCACATACCCTTTCATACGGTCTCTCACCATCAATCTCTAACCATTTCCAACACGCTACCCTCAAAATAATGAGCATTTCACGGGTCACGCAAGGGGAACGTACATTATGGTTGCAAGTGCACTAATTCTGAGAAAAGGTTGTCGATCACACACACACACACACACACACACACACACACACACACACACACACGTGAGTAGGCAGGCCGTGTGGCAAGAGCTGTACGTCTGCCTCGAATCTTGGAGACGAAGGACATCTGCAAGTCACCAGTTGGTCGAGGGACTTTTAACCCGCCATGCCAGGTTTTCCGGGTTGGTAGGATCGACCCGATAGCCACGTGGTCGGTAAAGGACCAAGAACCAAGCGACGGGGGCCACCCCATCATGACTACCTCCCGCCATAAACAGACTAATAAATCAACGAGCCAATGGGCTTTTCACGGACGGCACCGCTAATCTCCTCTCTCGTGGGTCTGGTCCACCAGGCTGTTTAATGCTGTGGGTCGAAATTTATGATACGTTCTATGCAAGCTGGTAGGTCTGGCAGAGCTGGGGGAAGGTGTCCACCTGTTTCATGAAGATATCCTGGATTCCAGCAGCTGGTATCTTACATTCTACCACCTGGAGGTTGAACAGACGCGAGTCTCCCCATTCACGTCACCTTCTGTAGCAGCCCCCACAGCATCTCTTGCTTTTCCACTGGATCTAATGAGCACTTTCTTCCTTGTCTGTCACTGGTGAAAGAAATGTTTCTATGTCTTCAGGTGAGGGAGTACCTCTACCACCGTTTTCTATGAGTAGAGTAAAAGGGGGTACGGGGATGTCTGGCACGTGTATGTCCAACGTTAAGCTCACCTCGTCCTCAGCGAGGGGTTCACATGCGTCCCTAAGACACGCGAGCGATGCGGGACTTTCCAATGTTTTCCATGACAACAATTTCTCGAGACTTCCCCCCCTGCGTGTCTGTGTTAACATGGCAGCTGACCAGTTCGCTAATGTCGCCGCTGGCGAGCAGCAGCCCTTTCATGTGACAGTGTCGGGTATTAACTGTCGGGAAGAGGATATATATGTAACTGGAATACATAATGAATTTCCTGCAATTAAGAGGAAATATCAAACGAGATATAACGGCAGAGCAGAGGCTTTGATTTTCATATTAGTGATTGATGAGCACGGCATTTTGTGACAAGTGGTATCCTCCAATGGGGGAGCCTGAGTTAATCCTTTACGGTGGGTTAAATAACCAATCAAGAGCCGCGGACCCAGAGGCTGAAATGAATGTCCTTATCAGCCGGACAGAGGAACAGCCTGCACGTGGGAGCCATCGAAGCTCTACACCCCACGACCCTCCCGGGGGAGGAGAGTGTGTCTGATGACCAGTCGGGAACATCCATATAATATAACCAGGAAGTTTATTTATCACAACTGTTCGTCCGGTCGTTCTGTGCACGTAGCTAGTGACCCGTGGATACTTCATTTAGCTAAAATGAACTAAAGATGTGATACCATCCAATCAGATAAGTTTCCTAATCAATACAGTTATATATATTACATCAGCCGCAAATTACTAAGCGAAATACATGTGCAAAAGGACAAGAGAGGCAACAGGGAAGAGCGTCTGTACTTACCGGCGTCTCTCCTGACGAGTCCTCTGAGGGCGTGGTGGCCGGGGTGTGGGCGGTGTGGCTCGGAGGTGAGCGTGTCTCTAGGGTAGGTGCTGAGCAGGCCTTCCCTGGCGTCCCCTGCTGGTGAGGCGACACCAGCGGCAGGTGGCGGGGTCGGGACGGCTTACAGGGTGCTTTAGGTGGTTTGTCCTCCGTCAGTGTGGGCAGAGCTGGCGCCGAGGGCGTGAAGGAGGCACGGGGCAACGGGAGGGGAGGGAGGGTGACTTCGCTACACACGCCCCTCAACACCCCAGCCATGGGGGTCGTGGGTGCGTCGAGTCGAGGTTCGCTGTGAGTGTGTCGCACTAGCTGTCCCTCAGACCGCCCTCTCCCGTGCTCAAGGGTCTCGTTCGACTCCCGGAAGCTATCGTGACTGTCCTCTTCGATGCTGAGGGAAAACTGCGGCGGCTCTGGGTCCGTCTGGGTCGTCTGGTCCTCGCGGCGAACCCACTGCTCCTGCTGTCGGGGTCTGGGGCGACGGCGACGGTAGTGTAGGCCGTGCTCGGTCTCCCTCCCGCTGCGGTTGTGCGGTATGTACCGTCGGATCTGACGCTCGAAGCTGTTCTCCAGGCCCGTGTCCTCCGACGAGAGGTTAGAGCCGGACAGGTCGAGCGTCACGTGAGGGTGCGGACTCACGGACGGACGCGTCGACACCGTGCCAATGCCCGACTCTCCGTTCAGGTCGAGTGTATCCAGCGATTCGGATAGCGACAGAGAAGAGTCGTCGCGAGGCATGGAGGCGGGTGTGGGCGGCGGCGACGAGGAGGAGAGGGACGCCCCCGCAGACCAGTCGTCGTCATCGTCGTCCTCGCCGTAGTCGTCTTCGGTAGCACTCAGAGCTAGGGACGACACGCAAGGTTCCATGGACACCTGGTCGTCGCAACCACACTCGCTGAGCCACGTGTCAGAGGAAGCCCTGGAGGCTGGCGGGGGCGTGGGCATGGGCGTGGTCTGTGTGCACGCGTCCAGCACCACCGTGGGAGTGACGGAGAGGTCCTGGGTGGCTGTGGAGAGCGGGGTGGAAGCCGGGGTGGAGAGCGGAGATGGATGGAAGATGCTGGGCGGAGGCAGGTCCTGAGGGGACTGGTCCAAGCTACCCCGGCGGATGCGGGACTCCACAGCCCGCAAGAAGTCGTCCAGGGCCTCGGGCCGATGCTGGAACAAGAACGAAAATGAATTAATGACTAAAATGAGGAACAAGTCCCTGAGGGAGGCAGAATGAGACAAAATATGAGCATGCAAATGTTGACTGGATTAAGCAGGAACAAACGAAAGAGAGGGCAACTGAATACCCAAATAAAGACCACATCATTAACGCATATATATTACTGTAGCCTAAGCCTCGGTACCTAATTTATTGACTTGCCCCTAAAGGGAATGAACAGCTGCGGACCGACTACCGCGATGTAGGGGGTTGACCACTGCTACGTAAACTGCTGTTTATGGCTGTCTTACATTTACGTTCCTGATACAGAGCTTATCTCGTTTAATATTCCATTGTTCTCTTGACTCTACACTTGTGCCATCAAAATGTCTTCTCTCTTCCTGATTTTTCTACTTCCTCGGCGTTAAGGTGTTACCTGTTCTCCATGACGTCGTCACCCCGACCCTAAACTTTGTATCTACCAACAATGAACCTCGTTACCCGTTCTTCACTGCCTGACAACAGCCAACCGTAATCTGCCACTCTTCCTGAGTCATTAATCAAGTTCACAATACTATTTTTCTTTCTTTCTTTCTTTCGGGCGGACTGACTTACGCTACTGCCCTCTGCTACGTTAAGATGACGGATGTGTAGCATCACGAATAGCAGTAGTCCCAAGACTTATCCCTGAGGCACTCCGCTTCTTACCGGATCCCAGTCCTGGCCGATTCCAAGCCGTTAATATTGACCCCTTGTCTCTCACACAAGCAACAGTCCAGGTCAGTACCTCCCTAACCATACCATGAACTAACTACTCTCGCTGGTCTCCCGCTTGCGATCCTACCAAAAAGCTTTACTGAAGTTGGGATGACGAACACAATAGTCGTTCCTATTTCCAAACTGATTCAAACAGTGAAACAGAAAAAGAGTTGTTTACAAGACATGGTCGACGACTGAGTCGTTCATCCATGTTGTAGTTTCCAAATTGGTTCATGAATCCCTAGACACGTACATATTCTATTATTCAATTAAGTATTCTAAGCAATCCAGGACCTGTCCTCTACTACGCGCTTCCATGATCATTTAAACATATGGCTCTAAAACCAAGCATATATAATAAAAAAGTACATGTGCGACGACAAAGAAAGGATATCAAAATATCACAGAAATAAATGAATTTTGTCGAAAGGGTATTTTTTACCCTCAGGATCTGGACATGTTTTGATCAGTCAAAATAAAATACCTATTCGTTGATATTTTCCCCGGGTATTTCTATAACCGTCTTATCAACTCTGCGCATGAGCAGAACTACCGGATACTGAAGTTTTGCTGAAGAACAAAACCACTTGAAAAGCGTGTGCGAAAAATTCAGATCCACTTGCAGACAGCATCATGCACTTCTGGACAAAATAATACGTGTTTAGGGGCATTTCATCGAAGCACGGAATACATATGGGTCAGGTGGAGAGCTTTGGAAAGCCCTGCCCTGGTCTTGCGATTTGTAGGCGGTTCCAGTTTTAACAATTCCAGGATGGAAATCCAGACTGGGAGGAATCTCCATATAAAGTCCACTTCAGAGTGGGGAAAAAAATAGGTTAATGAGAGAAGTATCAGTGTCGCGGGCCTACGTGTGTTCCAGCTACCTCTAGCATACTTGAGACAGCCTCACCACACAACTGGCCACCCTCCCCCATGGCGTGCGTGCACCAGACCAGCACTGACCGACGGGGTCAAACAGCCTGGCTGACCGGTGCCTCAAGAATGAAGACAGATCACAAGATCGATCCGCCGGATCAGATGGCAACTCCCGAAACCGACGTAAGGTCAATATATTGTAAGTTAAGACCCTTCCAACAGGTTCACTTTGCTGACTAACCTCCGGCCTTGTGGAAATGACTGCACTTGTTGGCACCTCCTACAGGAGGAACCTCGTCCACCTTCCTAACATACCATTTGAATCATTTTCATTACTAGTCTTTAGTACGTGCGTGACGCACATTTGGTCTGCAGCTGCGGTGAACTCTTTCAAATATTTTTCTGGTGATGAGCCACTTAACCACGATTCCAACAGTACCGCAAGAGATGTTATAATTATTTCTACGTTGACTATATATCTGTTCGTCTGTAATACTTACAAAGGTGGCTTCCGCCATTGTTTCGTAACGCGCACCTAAGCAAAATAATTTCATATAATGTACGACGGAGCGTCAGGAACTTATGGAACAGAGCAAACATACAGACACTAGCCTTAACAGTAACAGACATCAGTGTGCCGTGTATACGTACCGACTGAGTTGAGGAGTTGACCATCTTGATGTTTGGATTATCTGGAGCGGTGCTGGTCTCGTCGAGCGAGAAGCTGCGGTATCTGGCTGGCGGTTTCCTCAGGTCCCCAACGCTGCGGTTCCTGGCGTCCTCCTGCTGCTGCGCGGAGGAAGAGGAGGCGGCCGCCGCTGTCGTCGTCGTCGGGCCCTCCACACTGCTGGACAGGTCAGTCACGCCGCTGTCTTTCGTGTCACTGCGACCTAACATTGGCCTCTTTGGTCTGGGATCATCTTCCTTCATCCCATCTTCATTCATGTTCAGTTTGTCCAGGCGAAGACACATTAAGTCCGAGGATCCATTCATGGTCTCCTCCGTCTCACCTCTCGCCATGTCTTCATCCTTCGCGTCATTCCTAAACACCTCGAGTTTATCACACACTGTGTTAGCATCGCTACTTCCGTTCAGGTCAAGAGAAGGTTCGGTCTTGTGCTTCTCCTTCTTGCGGTTTTCGGGAATAGACACGGAGAAGATAATGTCCCCAGTCCCCTGGGAGCCCACGGGCCTCAACTGCAGCACACCTGTGATGGGCTCTGGCGAGGGCGTGTCCTTAGCCTTCTGAGCCTGGCCCTCCTGGCCCTTACTGCATGACTCCATGAAGCCGTCAGTAGTTTCCGTCTTCTCCATGAAAAATATGTCATCTTCCCTGTCCAGCGGCTTCTTGACGGCGAAGTAGTCACCCGTCTGCGGAGCAACCATGGCGACGGGGTCGAAGAACACCTCGGGTGACAGGTACTGCTGAGTGACAGGAGAGGAGGGCCAGGAGTCACACTCGGAGTGGTCCGGGTGGACACTCAGGTGTGACAATGAGGAGAGGGACGAGTTGAGGGAACGTGAGGATGTGGCACTGAGGGCGGCGGGGGACATGGGCCGCGCAACACTTGCCGAGATGGGCTTCTCCTCCAGCTCCACTTCCAGCTCGTCGGCAGGAGGCAGGGTCTCCCATGACGAGGTGCTAAAGGTCGGGGCGGGCGCCGACAGAAGGGAGAGGCTGCCGTACACCCTTGGGGCGGGCAGGGTGTGGCGGCGCCCGTCTAGAGGTCCAGTCACCACACTCAGGAGGGCCGGCTCACTCTTGCGTCCACAACACTCCCGGCTGCACATCTGTCTCTCCATCGCCTCCTCCGGGTATATCTCGTCAGTCACTTCCTCAGAATGACAGACGTCCATAGCTTCAGGGGGCGTGATCAGCACAGACACGCCCTCTCCGGGTTGACCATCAACCCCTGCTTCTATGCTAGTCGCCTCTTCGGCTAACTCTACGACTTCCATCTCTTTCTGGTTATCTACGTCCTCAGATCTACGCTCCTCGTCCACCATGGATGAATCCCTCTTCGCGCGGCAATGCGGACACGCGTCCGGGTCACAGGGTCGGTCGGTGAGGCTGCAGGCGTCCTCCTGGTCCGCCCAAGCCCACGACTCACTCACGCCCTTCTCCAGGTCCGCCGCGGTGAAGGCCGAGGAACCGTTATTGTTCAAGTATGGTTCCGATGCCCTGTGTAGCTTGGCCGAGTCTGTCGAATTAGTGGCGTCGCAGAGGGCTCTTGCGGCCTCCCTGGCATGTTCGGGCCAGCCGTTGGCCACTCCGCCGCCGCCGCCGTTTACCTGGGGACCCTCCCCTAGGGTCGGCCGCCACTGTTCGTTATCCTTCTCTGTGATTCCAGTTTTCCTTATCTTGCCGTAGTGACCTTCCGGCATGCTGTAGGGTCCCGCGTCACGGGTGCTGTGGGGCGTGGAGGGTATGTCCCGCGGCTCCGACTGGTGGGCGGTGCAGACGGTGGACATGCTGGCGCTGCTGCTGGCGTCCGTGGGCGTCGGCAGCTTGACGTGGGCGCCGTCGATGACGGAGAGGTGGTGGAGCGCCCAGGGACTGAGTCCGGCGCCCTCGTCCAGGGAGTGGGAGCGTGAGAAGCGAGGGTTCACCCGCAGCAGCTGACAACTGACGTCCGTGTCATCGGGATGAGCGGCGGAGGCGCGGTAGGTGATACCACCGGTACCACTCAGGCTGATGCTGCGGTGGCCTCCGGCCCTGGGTAGCGTGTACGTCTTGAAGTTCCCCGGCCTCTCCCCGACCCACGCGTCTCCACGCCCTGCGCTCTGCGTGGCGCCCATGCCGTCGGTGGCGTCTTGGGGCGTGGAAGCTTGCCTCACTGGCTCGTGGGTCCCGCCACCATCCTCATCTGGAGGCTCCTTCCTCCTGACGACCTCCCCGGGCTCCCCCCTCTGGCCGGGGCTGCTGCCGCCGCTCGGGAAGTTATGGACACCGAACTCAAGCGCGCCGTTCGAGGTGTGGGAGGGCTGAGTGTGGCGATGGAGGGAGCGTATCTCCTCCTCCACCAGCGAGTGAAAGTCCTTCAGCAGGCCCTTGGACCACTCCTGGAGGTGAGGGTCAGCTCGGGGCTGCCACGGGGGCGGCGTGCAGGTGCCATTGTAGGAGTGGATGTTAGTGAGGGCGGGGGCGGACACCCGGCGGGGCCTTCGGATGAAGGGCACACGACGACGCGGGTGTGAGGGCGAGGTGCCCGTCTGGCGCCGCGGTGGGGACGACGAAGACTCTGTCTGTCGCACGCCAGAGTAAACTTTCCGGATCTTGGAGGGCGACGCCTGTCCGTCTAGCAAGGGTGGGCGTGCGGGCGTGCGCGGGCGTGGAACGTCCTCCCGGCTCTCTGACCTGACCTCAACCTCGCCGAAGACAGCGCTGATTTCCTCCTAAAACGAAAAGAAAACGAATTAAGGTATGACAACGGAACTTACCCTACGTTATGAGGCAAAACATTATAATGAAAATACACACCAATACTGTAACCATGATAATGGTAATACACACATACACTGTAACCATGATAATGGTAATACACACCAACACTGTAACCATGATAACGGTAATACACACTGTAATATGAGTCCTGCTCAACATCAGGCAGCTATATCTTGACGGATGATTCTTTCGTTAGACACATACAAAATAGACACCTGTAGTTCTCCCTTCCTGCAGAAGGTGACAGCAAAGACACTGCTTAAACCAGCAAATCATGTGATGTAAGATCACGACCCCGAGAGGGAGAGAGAGAAATATACATGTTAGAAACTAGCCAGAACTAGCGAATGAATTGCAATGTCACGATCAATTAGTTATGTAAACTTTTTTCTATCATTATTATTATCATTAGCTGAGACGGCATTAGCAAGTGAACACACCCTCATCAAAGCCATCGACGAGGCCATCACATCAGCGTTTAAACACATCCCAAAGACGATTCAAGCCCATGATGCGACCACCACAAAGACACGGGGCACTTGCTACTCACTCACCTGCCCTGCACGTTCTGCATACAGAGACACAAACAACACCACACTTCTACGACCTACGGGCCTGGTTGGTGGAGGTGGCCTACTTCCTGAGTGGTGCAGGAGACTCATTACGATAGAAGGAACTCCTGGAGTAAGCACTGTGTGTGTGTGTGTGTGTGTGTGTGTGTGTGTGTGTGTGTGTGTGTGTGCCAATGTCAGCTACCCAATTTATCGACCAATGCCTTTCGGGAGGCTGAACAGCTGGGGTAAACTGGAGGCCGACTGCCCCGCTCAAGATTCGAATCCACGCAGGCTGACGCCTGGGCGGGCCAGTACATGCTTCATGGTCGGCAAGGCTAACCATCACACCACGGAAGGATTACCTTCCGTCAAGGGAAATGAAGGGAAAGTGGCGTTGAGTGTAGCGGAGATGAAGATGTACTGAAGGTGGCCTCTGACCTTGACCTGAGAGAACAAGATCAATGGCTAGTGGTGCGGTATGTGACGGGGGCGGAGCACGGGTCATGTGCGGTATGTGACGGGGGCGGAGCACGGGTCATGTGCGGTATGTGACGGGGCGGAGCACGGGTCATGTGCGGTATGTGACGGAGGGGGTGGAACACAAGCTATGCGCGGTATGTGATGGAGGTGAGGTGGAGCACGGGTCATGTGGGGGGGTGGAGGGATACATGAATGAGCTCCTTGTTCACAAGCATAACCCAGCCGTTCATGGCCGTGAGCCTGGTTACCATGTATGATGCACCGCTCACACCCTCACCCGGAACTAAGCCCAGCATCCTACGGTAGTCCAGCCAACTGAGTAAATAACAAACACGGGAATTCACTCTCGAATTCCTACTCTTCAAAGAACACCACCAGTACTTCCGCTACGATTCTGTAAATACAACACAAACCTGCCACACTTTTTCTACTCCCAACAAATACTTTAATCTATTTATACTTTCAGCACGTGACAACTGTAATTGATAAAGCAGTAGTCACCAACAAGTATGGTAAACTCATAAGACCAATGGCTAATCAGACACTGGAGTGACCACGTTCATCACAGCTGACTAATCCGACATATAATCAAACAACCTCAATCACAACACTCCACTCCTCAGCCACACCTGTTCCAAGATCTTGTGTACACGGGCAGCTAAAGAGACTTAAACAGATAACATTATCACCCCAAAGACATGTTGATTACAGGACCGCGCGCGTGTAATAAGCACAGCTGTTGTGTGTCCACTGTTCAGTGATGTACATATTCACTGCGAGAGGAGCGTGATTCACTGCCAGAGCGCCATGGTCACTGTTCGAGGTCCTCCCTTCACTGTAGCCCCACCAGACTCATCTTACCCATGAGTTATACTCACTCCTGAAGCTCCGTAGTGAATGTTATCAGTGATGCCATGAGGAAGAGGAGGAGGAGGAGGAGGAAGGAGACGATGAGTGGAAAAAGAAACATGATATGTGAGGAAAATGAACGGCGAAATGAGGCAGCGTAAATCACATCATGAGAAACCGAGACTCGGTATGAAGAATGAGTCGACGAGAGAGATGGAAACCGGGAAGATGGCGGAGACACCAGGAACCAATGCTACTGGTTCAAGTCACAGACAGCGACGGAGTCTATAACTCCCTCACTACCTCACAGACGATGAGGAAGTACCACAGAAGCTTGCGTCCAGTCAGCACGACTGCCTTACCCAGGGTAATCTAACATAGTTAGCCATCTAAAACTCGCCTTATGGCACCGTTTTCTCTGAGCGGAGTCCACCACAAACACGGGTTCCCCACCTTCCAAAACCTAACCACTTGACCTGACGTTCCAATATAAACCCATGTTGTGTAAATCACTCCCATATCATCATATTTCAAGGTAGTCTTGCTATCTAGACTTCCTCTTTAGTTTTATGAGAACTGAACGTACTTCCATACCAATCTACATCATCCTCAATACTTCCCAATATAATGACTATATACATTCATCTATACACACACTCGTAGGGTCGGGTCAATGTCCCCCAGGGTCTGTGTACGCATTTTTTTTTGAGGTTAAATGCCTTCATGAAAAACATAATTATTCTCATAACTAACGTTATTATCACTGCTATTAAGATTATCATTATCATTAACATTACTCCACGAAAGTACCGACTTGCTTGGCCACGCATCGTACGAAGAAGCTTTAAGGCTTGGAACACGACAACATTACACCGAAATTCCGTACTCATCGCCAGCTGGCCTGACGGATGAGTGGCAGTAGCACTTTAATGCCACGACAAGATGTAAAGGATGAGGGAAGTAGGGAAGAATATTTGATAACCATGAAGGAAGAAGAAGAAGAAGAAGAAGAAGAAGAAGAAGAAGAAGAAGAAGAAGAAGAAGAAGAGGAGGAGGAGGAGGAGG
>JAUTXX010457785.1:0-12650 GCA_032273605.1 Panulirus laevicauda
AATCAGTATGCTAATTACTCGACTAATTACACGAATTTTTAGATTTTGACCACAGATTCGTATTCAGCATACCTAAATGCATCTATCCTGAAATTCTCAAGGAAATCCATTTTCTGAAAAAAATCAAGAAAAATCCTTGCAAAATATTTTACTCAGATTTTCAACTTCTTCAGATTTTAATGACAATCTGGGTATAGAAGTTATTTTCCATGCTGATTAAGGATTTCGAGTCAAATGACAGCATTTAGCATTATTAATACTTTTATTTACTCGTAAGATTAATTTTAATAAAATTTGTACGCTAATTACTCGACTAATTACACGAATTTTTGGGTTTTCACGTCAGATTCGTATTCAGCATACCTAAATGCATCTATAGAACATCCATTTTTTGAAAAAAGTCAAGAAAAAGAAAGCTTTTCCCCACGTCCCTACTACATCTTTTAGCTTTGAGTTTTATTCTATTTACCCTAGTAATCTTATTTTCTTGTATTTCTCAGAAGCAGCTTCAGGAAAGTCGCGCTTAAGTTTCAGGAAAGTCGCGCATGAAGCTGAGGACTGCCTCCTCATCATATCCAGATGACTACAAACATTTACTCCCAGTGCGATTTGGGTTTGATGGGGACGCATTATTCAAGTCGAGGTGTTAATGTTTTGGATCGACGAGTTACCTTCGCTCTGTTGTCTTCGGTCACAACACTTAGACGCCATCCACTTTGACCTTTGCAGCTATCCTGCGCTGACCTAGTATCAACAAACGTTTCATTAACCCTTCAGATCGTAAGCAGTAAAGGATTTTTGTGAAAGAATTCTTCAAACTCTTTTACATCTGTCGTAGATATGGAAGCTTTCATCAAAGACGTTATTCTCTTCCCTTCAGCAGAATTCAGCATGTCATTCATCTGTCAAACATGAAAACATACAGTCAAAGACCTGTGAGAATCAAGGTACTCATAAAGCTAGGTTCTACTCTCAGCAATCACAATCCACGTTCAGTAATACCCCATCAGACTGGTGTGATTTTTTTAACCACAATCATTTGTCGAGACTTTCCCTTATATGTCAGGGTTCCCTAGGGTTTGCCTCTGCCTCTTAGAATCAAGAATATTGCTGGTGAGGCTTTCTGTCCTTGTCGAACTTAAAGAAATACTCACCACTTGCTATACAAGGAGCAGAGTTGGTCATAGAATGAAGAAAGTAAACGAGCGAGGGATGCGCAGAATTTTCCTGGCTCCGTGCATCTCGCTGCGTTCAGTTAGTCTTGGCAACTCTCCAGGGAGCGGGACGGACATGTGGGGTATCACGTGCACCCATCTGGGGACCCTGTTAGTCAGTCAGTGTCAGACATTGCGTGACTCATAACTACCCGTTCCACTTCGCTAGTTATTTCGAATATTTATGTTCGAAAAAGTTGAATGAAGCATCAGGCCGTAAAAGTCACCATCACAAACTTTCTAAGTATATGGAAATCAAATCATCCTTGGCCTAAAGTTCTTAAAAGTAGGATCGCACTTTCTCGTGGGAAAGAAACAGCCAGTACACGTCTCCCAGTACTTAACGATATATTCATTGATTAAACTAAAAAGGTTATTATTTTTCTAACACATTTCGTCCATCTTTTTTCTTAAACTTCATAATATCGCAGTGGTAAGGTTGGCACTTACGGAAGACATTGAAGAAGTTGGAATAAATTTGTTATACTGGTTTGATAACTTTAAGGTTATAATCATGTCACCCCTACTCTTCTCTTTTGCATTGTGGGTAAGTGTTTAACCTTTCCGAGTTATGCAACTTTATTGTAACTCTGGTATCTTTATTGCCCTCCTCTGATGTGTGTGTGTGTGTGTGTGTGTGTGTGTGTGTGTGCTTTCAGGAGCATGGTACAAGCATGGAAAGCATTTTCACATGTTATTTGCCAATGAGATAACAAGTAGCAGGCTTTGAATGAAGCGTGGACTCCGCCACTGTTGCCGGACGTGCGCTGTTCCCAACTTGACTCGCTGAATAACGGGTCAAGTAACAACTTGAACTGTACCTATGATTTTCTTTTATGTGATTCATGAAATATCGGAATAGAATTATGTTTGAAAAAGGAAGTTGGTTCCTTAGAAAAGGCGAGACTATGTTTGGGGTAACTGACCCAAGTGGGCGACAAAATTCCCTATGTCAGCGCTGCGCATGACGGGAACCTGACAGTTATTATTTCTCATGTATGCTACAGTACCCTGCAGCCAACATGGAGTGGTGAACATGGAACTTTTCAGAAATAGCTGAATATATAAGTCCGTAAACAGGAGCCAGAGGAAGACAGTGTTGCTGTAACAAAAGGAAGATTTTTTTTAGAATTAGTAGCAGGTGCTGTTGTGGAGTTTATGCCAACTGCTGGCAATGTTAAACGAATATATGTATATACTGACAGTGATACGTTTAGTGACGGGGTTGTGGGTTCATATTCATTGTGTATTGTGCCAGGACTATTTATCGTAGCCGCCTTTTCGGCACTGCGTAACAAACAAATGGGGGAGGGATCAACCGGAAGCTTCGTCCTCCCTTCATACAATATTATTTGCTGTACTGTTGCACTGGAGTCTGTTTATGTACACAAGAGAGACAGTCTGTGTTTCTCTCCTTTAATTTCTTTCCATTGGTTGTGGTATACTTGTGTTAGAAGCACGACACAGATAGAGCATAATTGTCTATGAAGTGAAATACATTTGATCCCCTGTAACATAATTCATTCACTGTGGCCCAGTATCCGACCGTTTTGTATAGTCGTATCCAGTTTTGCGCCACCGCCAACAGGATTGGTAGGAGTGTGTGGTGAATGAACCTCTTTTTGCTGAAAAAAAAAAATCATAGTGGCCGGGAACGAGCGACCGATGGTGTAGACAAGTCTAGCACATGCCACTGGCCTGCATTACTCACAGTAACCAGATCGATGGACTTGATTTATTTTTTATTTTTTTCCCTGGGTGACAAGAAGAGGAAAGAAGGTTTTTCAGGCAGGATAAAGTGTAGTGAAAGAAATATTTATCAAAACGGCCTACCTTTGAGTAGCCAACGGCCACGCAGTAGTCATGTGATGCTGCACCTTGCCGAGTCAATATTTCGTGGCCTAACTTGTGGTGGGGGGCACACAAGCAGCCAGCTCTCGGGAGTAAAAACCAAAGTAATATTAATTGAAGAGGGAAAGTGAACCAACATTGCGGCTTAGGGCAAGTGGTTCAATTTCTTAAGTTAGCCTGGGAGAATTAATAAGTCGGACCGCTTTCGTCTCAACTTTTGTGGATGGCCTTGTAAGAGAGAGGCAGGAAGGAATGGATATTTGTGGGATTAAATATTAATCTCTATTAGTCGTTCTATTTGAATATACGGGGGAAGCGGGGCAGCGAGAGAAATGATAGTTCTGATGAGGCTCTTGGATGTTCATGGGCCATGATAGCATGCGTTCCCCATAGAGTAATCAAGTTACCATACCTACAAAAATTGACTCAAGTGCATTTATTCTTATTCATTGCAACACACATATACATTAGTTTGTGAAAGGATGTGTTATGTCCTGCGTATAGAATAATAATGAAGTTTATAGATATCCGGGAACACGTATATATTATACGTAATTTACTCGTTGCCACGGCTGTTGATCTGCCTCATGTCGTGCTGGGACTTTTAGTCTCCGCAGAGATACAACAGATTTGGACTCCGTAGGAAAAAGAATCTGTGAGAGTTTCCCAAGAAACAATTATGTCGCTTAAGATCGTTCAGATGGACTGTTTTTGAAACATGGTCGAAAGTGGAGGGAGAACGGCAGGCCATGGCAACAGCCTAACCCCCATCCCGGTGAGCTGTGTGGTCGGTGCTTGAGAAATGCTTCTCGTGTTACAGTTAACAGATGAGTGTTTTTATTATACATATATATTCTGGAAGGTGTGATTATTTTCCTGCAGACTTCAACGACCACAGTATCGATCGGGAAGACAATGTTTTTGTGTAACACGTAGTGATCGTCGAACATTGTTTTACAAGATTAATGATATATGTATGCATTTCTTGGCATAAAACATGATTTGGTTCGTAAAGCTGTCGATAGCATGAGTATATATGGTAACGCTGTCGGATATTACTGGTCGGCGAGTCAGGGATACAATGAGCTTTACGAAGCGGCGGTCCCTCGGGACACCATTTTGCCGCCATCTTAGAACTCGCTCGGTTTGCCACCATCCAGTGAGAATAACGTTCTATTCGTTTCCTTTGTGCGAGCAGCCTCCATCAGATTTATATATGGGTCAATACAAGTTTAGATACGTAGCTTGAACATCGTGATGTTAAAACTGGGAAGTTACGAGCCGTCTGGGACCGACATGTGTAACGCACATTTTTACCACGGTCTGTCCTTGTAACACCACTGATGGCAGTATGTGCTAGACAGAAATCATAACTTTGAGGTTTTTTGGTATGCCGTATGTTAACGTATGTACTGAATCACTTGTATTATTAGGTATAAAGGACTATTCGTTGAACTTTAGAATGAGGCTTGTTGCCTGTCAAGGTTATGTGTTACTATTTCATCATTTCGGAGGAACATATCCATATGGGTAGAAATTTTCGTTTCAGTCACATTTTTCATGGCACATCTAACAGCAAGCACTATTTAGGATATCATATTTACAGACTGAATAGTTTGAGGCTGTTTGGAGGCGAGCCCGCGGATATGGGACAAATGTGCCTTTATTTATAACCATCACGCTGACATTCATCCAGACACGTAGATCACGTACAGATTCCCCACATGCCTGGATAATCCAGTCACACACTTTAGTATTTACCATTGTACTTTAATGGCTGATGTGATCAGGGGCGTATCTAGGGGAAATAGAGCCTGTGGCGAGCACTGAAATTGCGCCCCTGGCATGATTAAAAATGTACACACAGTGAATGCATATAAAAATGTATACAGTGTAATTATAAACTGTTGAAGAGTTAGGCCAAACTTGAATTTACATAAACTCTTATAAAGACTTAAAGCTAAAGACTTATTAAAATTGTAACGTAGAAAAGTAGAAAAGTAGGCGAGTATAGAAGTGTTTGAATATATTATCTTTCAATTTTGAAACATTATATTGTCTGTAAAGATGTGGTGAGGGACGTGTTATCCAAAAGAGTGGAAGCCTATTTCCAGTTGTGAGAAAATTTACGCTTCATTTTAGGGTAGTCATTGCATTTAGAATGTATAAAACTTCCCTTAAGATAGCAGGCTTTCAGACTCAAGATAACAAGTTTTCCAAACTCAAACCTCATGACGTGCAGGCGTGTGATTGCCACCATCTTTGATTTCACAGCAGCATTCATTTCCTCTCATACTTATTCTTCTCCACGGCAGATGGCATCTCGTTTTCAGAAAGGTCAAATTGCAGTCATCAGCGTAGGCGAAATCTTTAGGGACCGGGCTTTTGGAAGGTCATTAAAGAAGACGTTCCATAACATTGGACCCCCAAAAGATATAGGTCCAATGTTTCTGGATACATAATAGGTCCTTTAAGCTCAGCTTTGGGAGCACGTCTGTGAAAGGAGTAGCTATTCATCAGAGAGGCATGGGGTATCGCTGTAGATATCAAGTGCCTCAAGTTCTAGAGTCATTTAGCTCCTTTTGAAAGTGGGTAGAGAAGTTAGGGAAAGGGTGAGATCAGGTGTTAAGCATACCCTTCCGAATTCAAGTTATCTGCTCAGCTACCGCTTTATGTCGAAGAATTTCTCTCTCTCTCTCTCTCTCTCTCTCTCTCTCTCTCTCTCTCTCTCTCTCTCCTTTTCGTTCTTGCCATGCTTTATTCACACATTCAACGTTCTATATATATTCAGTGAATTACGACAAGTTTGGAAATTAGCTTATATAACAAAGGCAAGATTCGTTCTTCGACTCCCATACTCAGTGCAATCGTATTATAAGTAAAGTTAAAGATAAAAGTCACCGAACCGCCTGAGAGAATGGTGAGGGAAATCAACCTGACCTTTGAGCCAACGCTCAGCCGTGTCCTCCTTCACCGCCATGCTTACGACAACTCCGTTTTCCGGGAAGATCCAGTGATTGTTTCCATTGCGTCCTGTGGCAGGCACGACCGTATACCCTCTCCCTCTAGAGCCCTCATGTCGTTCTTTTATTGATGATTGTGATGACATTGAGGATGGTTGTGGTGGTGGTGGTAGTCATGATAATGGGAGTGATGGTGATAGTGGAGCTCAAATTCTCTGGTATTATAACGACAAACTCATCACTTTTGGAAATCTTCGGATCACGCTCAGGACGAAAAGTTTGTTTACGTTCATTATCTGTTTTTGTAGCAGTGTATATTGTCAGAGCAGATAGGTTGGTAGTCCATACTGTTCCAATTGAAGGAAATATATAATCAACTAGGTAGGTTGTGCAACCTGTTCTAACCGAAAACAGTGTATCATAAACTCGTAAAAGTTTAGGTTATCTGTAAGAGAGAGACTGATTTCCCCTTTATGTATGTCTTATTTTTTCTAGGAAACGCCAGATCTCTTTGTCTCGGTTTGGAAGTTTGTTCTCAACAACTGGGAAATTCGATTTGATTATCCCCGATGTGCGCAATACCACTCTCTCTCTCTCTCTCTCTCTCTCTCTCTCTCTCTCTCTCTCTCTTGTTCCACTAACCCATTTGTACTTGCCTATACCACTTTAATCCTGTTTCCACCCCAGTACAATATTCTTATCTTCATGGTGTCTCCCTCTCTGGTTTCTCATCATTCGCATACTTTTTTCTTTCTGGGTTTTGAATATCTCTTTTTATGTGTGTAAACTCGTGCGTACCTACATGTGTTTCTGCGTGCGTGCGTGTGCTTGTTTCTGCGCGCCAGGTTTCCCGGGTGATGCTCCTTTATGTGTGTGTGTGTGTGTGTGTGTGTGGTGGAGTGGGGTGGGGGGACTGCGTGCTTACATTCCTTCCACACCGTTCTCCCCTCCTCACCACTGACTGTGGTGTAGGTACCGTCAGGGTAGATTACACATTCAATCAATTTTTCGTTCACTTCATTTATATATCAAGAAATAAAAAAAAAATATGTCGGACTTCGATTTCTCACTCTGTGGACATTAACCTGACATCTAACTGACATCTAACCTTTGGAGTTGTCGCTGTGGATGTTGCGAACCAAATACATCCTTTAACACTGCAGTGCTGTCGTGAGGTGACGGGTTTTTAACCCTCATCTGGAACAGCAGAGATGATGGTACTGTCACACTAGGGAGGGATCCTCCGTGGGGGATGATGGTACAGTTATACTAGGGAGGGGGTACTTTGTAGGGGACGATGGCACAGGTACACAAGGGAAGGGGTACTGTGTAGAGGATGATGGTAAAGAAACACTATGAAGGGGTACTTTGTAGGGGATGAGGTACACGGACACTAGGGAAGGGTACCATATAGGGGATGATGGTACAGGTGTACACAGTGGAGGGGTACTATGTAGAGGATGATGGTACAAGTACACTAGGGAGGGTAACTGTGGGAGATGATGATACAGGTACACTATAGTGCACAAGGGCACCGTTTGAGGGTTGTAAACAGAACTGACTGACTAGGACTGGGTTACGTCACACTTTAATCAGTAAGAAATCTAGGAGCTCTGTGAATGAGGGACACCCACCAGTAAATGGTAAGCAGATGTAAAAAAAAAATAGTAAATATGATCTGAAGATATATAATGGTAGGAAGGAAGAGGATAATTGATATTAAATAGAAAAAATGTTAAACACGAGGTTATTACGCGATAGTTCTATAGCATCAGGAAATGATTAAAGGAATTATCAAAAGAAGAAATAAGACGTAAGGAGAGAGTATGATGTACGTAAGGGACGATACCTGAGAAGGAGGGAGACAGAGAGCGAGGTGGAAGGTTAGAATGTGGGGCTGTGTGGGTGGGGAGGTAAGCGTGCAGATGTGTTACTGCTGGTCGTTGTAGAGCGAAAGCGATGCATGTAGAAACCAAAGAGCCACCCTACTGGACGGGAGAAGGGATGATAGATATTAATAGGATTATAAGTTGTATCTCCAGTGTTTTGAGTGTGTGTAAATACTTCAACGAATAATGCCGAGTTTCATTAAGAGCGCCTGTGAAAGAACCAGGAACTTCAGGTAGGCCTGCCCTGTCCCAATATTGTTACAGTCTAATATCTGTTGCTAAATATATCATGATTCTCCACTGTACCTCAAAGAGTTAGTCTGACCTTGACTCTTGGGGCGCCATACTCTCCTCGATAAATAAACTTCCTCTGCGCTCGCTTGCTCCCGTCATAGTCACTCTTAAATTCACTTATCTATTGTTCTCAATAGTTTGTAGCTTCACTGTATAACTGCATTTCATAAAACGTTTGTTCAAATAACTGTGATTTCAAAGCATACAAATAAAAAGATCTTAGTCTACGCTTTGTGCCCTCTTGATACACCCACACTCACGTTTGAGCTGGAGGCTTCATACATCTTAATGCAATTCCACTCACATACTCAACGACTGCTTTTTATACCAGGCTACGTATACACAACCTCAGCTTGATACACACAGACGGCCATAGTTACACGCCAACAGTTTCATACACCCCAATAATTCAAGTCTCATACACTATGACGGCGTGATACACTCAAAAGACATCAGTCTTTATAGAAGCATATGTTTGTTTGATACACCCAACGAGACTAGTTTCATATATACACTCCGTCTGCTTGATGCAACCTATTCACTCCAATCACATACACTCCAGTTGCTTGATACATCGAGAAGCCACCAATTTCATACACGTCAGCACTTGTACACCGGCAACACCAAGCTGATACTTTCCAACGGCTTGATACATTCACGCGACGCTCTAGCCTCATACACGCCAGTGCTTTCATACACTGTCGAAACCAATCTCATACTTGCTAACGGCTTTATACATTCGGACAACACCATTCACACTCCTATGGCATGAATCTTATACCAAAGTACGCGCCATATATGTAGGAGTCGTCCGTACTTTAAGTATTCCTTGTTTATCGTACATGTTAGCTTCTGCCAAAATATTTGAGGCATAAAGTACCTGGTGATTCCCAACACAAAATGAAACATAGATGATGAGGATTCAAAGTAATTTTTGAGTCTCTATGTATTTCCAAAGTGGTGGCGAATGCAGAGGAAAGGGAGGAGGGTGAGAGCGTCGGCCCCAACACTTGGCGTCTCCAGCCAAGGTTCCCAACCCTCCCGGACACTCACCCGAGAGAAACAGACTTGTGGGGGGGAACAGGATGTACTGAAAACTTCTCCACATGACACAGATTTGCTACTCGTTATTCTGCAGTGTATTTTTAAGAACTCCAGACAAATTGCGAAGGGTAAGGATAATCGAAATGAGATTTTTCAGATTTTCTCTAGCAGTCTTGCTTTAAAGGTAGCATTCTTAGACGTATTCTGGTCTAAGGATACGCGCTTATGCTTAATGTTTATTAGAACGCTCTATGCCAAGACAGAAGAGGGAAACAGTCCTTGGCTGTCAGTTGAATTTCATAAGAGGGATAATTGATATTTTAACTTACAGGATTGATATTTGTATCCAGGCTGAGAATTCCTAATGCGATCCTAGAAACGAAGCTGTTCAAATTTCCTTATAGAGGATTGGCTTCGTATAATTGCACCTAGAATTTACCAAACCATAAAAAAAATGTATCGAGAGAGGAATTGAGTTCTGGCATCATGCACAGCCATGTATATTTATGTCGTGAAAGCAACAGGTTACAGGTGGATTAAAATACATAATGAATTAGGCGTGTAAGATTGTTCAAGTTCTGTGAAGAAAAACATACCTTGTAGATTAAGTAAAAGCAATGTAAAAATATACTGAAATCTTTAACAGTTATCATATATGTTATCTGGAACTGTGCTGCTGGATAGAGCAGTCTGATGGCCGCGCGGTGAGCACCACCAACCCGGCAGCTGTCGGACGTCCCGCGCGCTGGCATACAAATGCCACATATCATGTAAATATGTATCATACAAATTGAAATTTTCTTCAGATTTATATTATTGGAGCGAAAAGGTTTTTTCAAATAATTCTGACTACATATCAAGACATACTTTTGTAGCTCTTTAAAGCAATCATTGATGTAGAACAATATAAGTGAACGTTTGGCAGCGAATTGTGACGTAGACATACTGGCTCCTCCTATTGGGTGGAGTTAGCCTGTTGCCATGGTGACGCTGCGTTTTTATTGGTCGATACTAATGCATTGTGGGAGAATAATTGTGCGCGGGAAAGCCAACGATTCAACGAAATTCAGTCTCTTGCCTGACGAACGCGGAGCTAAGTGGACCTCTGTTGTAGCGCTCTCAGCTCATCATAAATTTTTTAACGCCGTACTAACACCAAATTAGTTCTCAATGGCTGATACTGCTACCGAGGTTGTGTAAGTATGTTGAATATAGTGTAGAGTGGTTTGAAAGTGGTGAAATACGAGAAAAAATGAAGAGGAAAACGCCGGTCGTGACGTACTACGGATACGTGACCAGTCGAATAAATAAAAATCGTGCATTGTGAAAACAAAAGTGCCTTAATACGTAATTTGTGCATTATATAGCAAATTATAAGTGAAAGTAAGTGTGAACCATCGAGTTGAAGTTTTAGGTGATTCCAGTGAGTAATTGTCAAAATTGCCATTTAGCATGTAATGAACCGCTGTGAAGTTACAAGGTGAGGTGCTCAAAGTGAACTAACAGAAACTCTCGAGTGTTTGGTGGCTTGGGATGTTCAAGCTCGAAATTGGTTTTGGTGGGAAGCCATTTCCTCCCGGCTGACCTCAAGCAGAACAAAGGCACCGGTTTGGCGGGAACTTTCTTTAACATTCGCGACATTGCTGGATTTAGTTCGTATGCCTGGTTTTTTCAGAGGCTGGTATTGCATATTGTGACCTTACTGTAAAGGGTACTTGAGGTAGTTTAAGATTAAATGCTACGTCTGATCCTTTTACTAGCTACTACCTTGGGATTTTACGACAATCGACTTGTTTAAAATTGAAACCCGCCGAACCTATCACAACAGTTGAACTGGCATTTCCGTTGGCCCCATCAGCACATCTGGATCCGTGTTCTTCTACTTAGTAGATTTGTTTCAGTATTCTTACTGGTACTTTATTCCGGTACTTACTATCGTAGAATTGCCGACAGTTTACTTAGGAGTTTTGCCTCAGCGCCACACGGTTCTTTGGTCTTTACGTGACTACCTTTGTGCTCTTTACTGTATGGTTGTTTACTGCAGGAAGCCGTAAGTCTCTCAAACATCATTAGATTAGGGGTTGCATTTTGTGGATGTCAGGCGTTAAGTACCCATCTTGGTTGTAAAGATTACGATTTTTTCCGTAAATAAACATGTTGCAGCTTGTCTTGGCTTGTAGGTAACAAAGGAACCACGTGGTCGTGTTCGGCACCTCGTTGTTCATGGTTACATGAACTTTGCATCGTCTGTAACGGTCTCACGTTTTTCTGGTACTTATATTTAATAGGTCGGTGATGCCAGAGAAGGTTCTCAACAGTGAATTGCTTAAAGTTTGGAAGTTTGATCATCAGGAACAAACATGCAAACCAGTATCTGGTCGACTTGGAATTGCTTAGGAATGTTTTTGGAAGATGTGGTGCTTACGGATTTAACTAACGGTGTGCGGGAACGGACTAAGTGAAAACTGTCATGCGCAGCTGCTCTTGCGTTTTGAGAAATGCTCGATAGGATGAAAAAAATCTTTAGGTCGTGAAGCATGTATTTATAATTGTCCTTTTAACTTTTATCACTATTAAAAGCGTAAATGAGCATCATTTATTCTGCTTAAATGGTACTTTCTCTGGAAGACCCGTATGGACGAAGGGGTCAGTATTTCGTTAGGACTGGTAGCGCCGGTCAACGGGCGGGTAGACCATTGTCCTGAGCCATCGTGGTCTACCTCCCAGAAAATTGGTGGGGGGAGGGGGGTGGCGGAGGGTTGACCGCATGGCGGGAAGCTCTTCACGATGGTGCAGCCGTTAGGCAATTTTGGTTGGCCTTGAGCCATCACAGACTAAAGGCCTACTTTATTCAAGTTCGATTTGGGATAGCATATTGTACTTATAATAGCATGTTGACTTATGTACGATATTGTTTCAGGCGCATCTTGTAATTTTGTAAGAGCTCTAGTGACCATTACATGTCTGATGTGTTTTGGTACAAGTTTCACAGTTCTTATTTTATTTTTTATGAATTTCGTAAAATTTTAATCGTGATATTAATTTGAAAGCGACAGCTGGTCGTGGGTACCTGGGTGTATGGCGTTCTGTTAATTCTCCACGTGGTCAGTCATTCCTCCCCCCACGCTACCGCATGCGCATGTATCCTCGCCTTCCGCTAATACTGTACAATGCATTCTTCTCTCTTTGCAAATGTTAAACAGGAGCATTTGATGATCCTGAAAAAAAAGATGTGCAATGATCAGACGGAATAATAAATCGTAGATACGGTATTTGTAAGGTAGTCTGTATTAATATATCTGCGGCCTTTAAATACAGCCTGCATGCGGTTTATACAGCGGCATTGTGTGTGTATATATATATGAAGGTGCGCGTTCATATGCACTTTGTTCCTA
>JAUTXX010457896.1:0-22868 GCA_032273605.1 Panulirus laevicauda
CTGTACTTATTCAGTGTGAAGATAATGGTGGAGACACCTGCAGGCCTTTGCTGCAGTTGGAACCATGTCCTCCCAGTGGATTGCAGCAGTGTGAATGGCTCCTTGTACATACCTTCAGTGTAAGTTCCTTTCTTCTTCTTTATCATATGTTTAACAAGCTATTGAATATATTCCTATAGAGAGATAATGCATAATAAAACTGAAAAAAAGACTTAATGAATAGGTTAATAATTGCAAAGGAAAATGGGTGGAATCATACGATGGTATAGAAAAAGAGTTTGGCTTGAGATTGTTGTTGTTGTTATTGAAAACAAGATCTTCATGTAGTGGAAATACCATTTATTGTGATGGGTCTTGCACGGCATTTTGACCTAATGAGGGTATTAGTAAGTGCAGCATAGCAGTAATGTAACTGATGTAAATGAAAAGGTTGTATGGATCATAAATGGTGGAAAGGTTAAATATGAAACAAACGGAATATTTGGTCCACGAAGATGATATGTATTTTGAGAATATCTTTTAATCCTTCTGTCAGCTTATGATTGGCCAGTGGTTAGAATTAGGTGAGAAAAATCTATATCATCCTTTTGTCTTGCAGTGCTGTTTTAGTCAAGGTAATATTAACTTACTAACTACCTAGATAAAACATGGTTTGATTTTACTAAAGATGTCTGATTATCAATGCTCTGTAGAGATGGAAATGCTCTGTAGAGATGGAAATAAAGTTAGGAAAGTGGAATTATGTGCTGGAAAAAGATCAAGAAATGAGAGTATTAATGTCTACTTGTTAAAGGTTGCTGCAGATTGATTACAAAATATTTTAATCGCTGTTAAAATGATATGGTGTTTTGATAAGTTATTTTGTGATTAATTCTAGCTTTATTGTAAATAATTATTAGAATATTACTTGTGGCATTATGTCTTCCACAGACAAGTGAGGCAGTTGTAGGTGTGGTACCAGTAGGAAACACAGATTTGCTGGACACTGTGCTGCTGACCACCACCTGTATCACTGCCGGTGCTACTCTCCTCATTCTTGCAGCTCTCAGGAAAAAGAAAATTCATCGTGCTTGAAATGACTTCTTAAGAAGAACCTTCAAACTTTCAGTCTAAATGTTAATTTTAAGGACAGATGCAAAAGTGATATGTAATTTAGAATGTTTTATCTAGTCATGACATATGGAATTATACTAATAGTTGAGAATTGATTACATAACTTTCTTAAATGTATATGCTGTAAACAGCCGTCAATTTTATTTTTACTTGAATATAAGTCATATTTACAAGCTTTTAGGCTAGACAGCATAAGAAAAAATTGTCTCTCACAGCCTGATGAATTGTAGCATTACAGTATTTGAAATCTCAGCATGGCATAGCCTTTTTTTCATTCTTGTTTGCCATTTCCTGCCTTAGCAAGGTAGCTCCAGGAGCAGACAAAGAAAAGCAGAAGTGGTAGAGGATGTGTGGTTCAGATGTTTGCTTTGAAGAATGTGTGTTAGATATACCTAGAAAAACAGATAGATTTGTATGTAGCATTTATGGACCTGGAGAAGACATTTGACAGGGCTGATAGAAATGCTTTGTGGGAGGTAAGATGCTAGAAGCAGTGAAAAGTTTTTAACAAGGATGTAAGACATGTGTACAAGTAGGAAGAAAGGAGAGTGATTGGTTCCCAGTGAATGTCGGTCTGTGGCAGGGATGTGTGATGTCCCCATGGTTGTTTTATTTGTTTATGGATGGGGTGACTAGGGAGATAAATCCAAGAGTTTTGGAGAGAGCGACGAGTATGCAGTCTGTTGGGGATGAGAGGGCCTGGGAAGTGAGTCATTTATTGTTTCCCGATGATATGAGGATTGGTTATGGATGCCCTGTTTTTCTATATTACACTGTACTCCTATTTCTTACATGGCATAACATTAGTGGTGAGTAAAATTAATATATGCAAAACATATACCCTGCACACTGATAGGTACACTATTCACATCTTTATAAGTGAACTTCTCAATCAAAATATGCTTCGAAATATTCTAGCTCTTAACTATTACCTGGCACTAAAGTCCTACATCACTCCAGTATTATATCCATGACAGTGAGGAACAGTTGTGAAATCTGCTTCAAATGACTACACAAAGGTTAAGCACTTCCACTAAAATCACCCTCTGAAACACTTATATCTGCACACTGCACTAGTAATTCTCTACTTTCCACACTAGCAGATGAATATGATGAGTGTTCCTCCTCATCACATAGGTCATTCAATACTACATATTTTCCTCAGGGTTGTAGTATGCATTACCCAAGAAGTCAACAGATTTATGCCTGCAATGGTGATCATAGGAATACTGAAGAGAGCTTAATCTTTTGCTGTGCCTGCTTGGCACATGAAAATTTCATTGGGTATATAAACTAAGGCAGGAAAAGTTAGATCATCATATGACATTGGATGCCATTCCTGATGAGATCATCATATGACAATTTCTTCCATTTATGGGTTAAAGGGGTGGACCTTGCTTTACTCACAATTACTTTCCACATCCTCTTCTTGCACATCTCAAAACCACACCCTTTTATTCATTTAACAGACCCATATCATGTACATACAGCATTATACCTCAGTCACTTCCCCTCTCATCTTATTTAATGCCCTATCCATAGAAACAAACAAATATGGGGACATTTCCAAGCCCTGATGAAGTCCTACATTCATATCAAGCCACTTATTATGATGAAACTTTTTACTCTTACATAAGCTGCAAGGTCTTAACAGCATTAAGAAGTCTTCCATGCATACCACAGAGTCAGAACTTTTAAAACTTCTTTTCTGTTGATTGTTGTATACATTTTCAAAAACCATAAGTGCTGTTCACTTTTTTGTAAGAACTTCACTGCCTTCCAAAGTGAAATTAACTGGTTTATATACCTTCTCCCCTTCCAAAATTACCTTTTTATTCACTAACTTAGGGTCTCTAATCACAGTCCTTCTATGTATTTTGTGACCTGTATGGAGAAGATATGTATAATTTTTTCTCCCCATATCTTTATACAGTGGAAATGTTTGCCTTTGTCTTGTCATTAGGAACATGATATCTTGTTTTATGCTGCTATACACACTTTCCAAGTCCATACAACTGTAGCTTCACTTCATTTCTTCGTAGTCTCTCACCGTTTCATATATATTCCTGCTTCTTCCAGTTTCTTGTGCATTACTGTTTTACTATTTATATCATCCTCACTCCCATACCTGTTCCTAACTCTCATGACTTGTAATCCTTCCATATTGATACCCACATCTTGTACCATGATCCCCCCAAATTTCTGTAATTTCCTCATGTTTTACAAACTTCATCCTTTGGTATAAGGAGTTTCCCTAATGTGTTCATCCCCACTTTACATACAGACCTTCATTCCATGTTTGTCTGCCTTTAGATATATTTTCTAATTATCTGCTTTTTTCTTAAGATCCTTATGTGCTTTCCCATTTCTCAATTTCAGCAACATATTCTTATAATTATTCAGAGCTTTTTATCATATGTTGTGAAATCCTGTGACCATTTGCCTCTAGAAAAGAACAAATGCATCTTGCCATGTGCATAGTTTCTCTTATATGATATGTTCACCATTTTCCACATGAGTGATGAAGAGATAGGCCTCATTTGCTCACATCAGTTCTCTAAATGTCATGTAAAATGCACTGAAACCAGAACCCCTTATCCATAATCAGACCCCACAGACCTTTTCATGGTTTCTCCCGACCACATTACATTTCCTGGTTCAGCCCATTGATAGCACATTGTCCCAATTTGCTCTATCCCTTACCCTGCACCCTCCTAAATGTTCAGTTCCTGAGCCTTCAAAGAATCTTTCAGTCCATCCCTCCCCATCCTCCCTGTTTGCCTCTTATTCCTTGCTCTCTCCACTTCTGACATGTATACCCTCTTAGTCATCCTCTCCATATTTCCAAACCATTTCAGCACACCCTCTTCAGCTCTCTCATATAAACTCCCCTTACTATCACACCTCTTTCCTACCCTATTATTTCTTATTCAATTAACCCTCCACACACCACATATTGTCCTGAAACACTTCATTTCCAACACATTCACATATTGTCCTGAAACACTTCATTTCCAACACATTCACTAATTCCTTTACAGTTGTATTTTAGATCCATGCCTTACATCCATATATTACAAATGGTCCACAATATCATAATACACACCTATCTTTGCCCTTAAAGACAGTGACCTCTCTTTTCACACATTCCTCAACACCCAAGACCTTTGCAGTCTCACCCACCCTATGGCTTACTTCAGCTCCTGTGGTTCCATTTGCTGCCACACCTACTCCTAGGTATCTAAA
Organism: Panulirus laevicauda; assembly: GCA_032273605.1. Lineage (NCBI taxonomy): Eukaryota > Metazoa > Arthropoda > Malacostraca > Decapoda > Palinuridae > Panulirus > Panulirus laevicauda. The sequence goes on from JAUTXX010457896.1 coordinate 4,360, forward strand.
AACAATCAAATTCCTCCAAATTCTTTCCATTCAAACTCACACTTTTCACTGCTAAACCTAATAACCTTGCTTTCATTGACATTTACTCTCAACTTTCTTCTTTCACACACTCTTCCAGGCTTAGAAACCAGCTTCTGCAGTTTCTCACTGTTGTTTGTAAAGGTCAGTATTTCCAAATGATGGTCTAGATTTCATTGGTTTTGTACAGTAAATGAATTGCGTCATATGATTTCAGCTTAGGACTTCAAAAGTCCCTTGTGTCGTACAGAACTTTTTATCATGAGTTATGGTGTTGCTTTGAACAAAATTGACTTGCAGTAGCCTATAACATGTTTGATTTTCCTAATACCTAAGAAAGTTTAAGGCATATGTACAGGATTAGGAAATGGCTTTCATCTAATTTAAAGAACATCTACATTACTAAGAAGACTAGTGTCCTTAGCTTGATGTTAAACCAAAATCTAATTCTGAGTCTTGTTTCCAGACAATTATGCATATGCTTATCAGTTCTCCTGGCCCTCTATTCCTTTGTCCATAAAGTGTAGAACACTCTTCTTAAATTAAATGAATTTAAGCTTTTATGCTATGGACAGAAATACCCCATTGTACAGTTCCCTTTTTTTTATATATGTGAAAAAATTAATAAAATTAGACAGGAAAAAATATTTTAAAATCCATGTGTGGCATTAGCATGCAATCGCTCTGGCGAATGACTCAATTGAGTAACAGGAATCCCCCAAGCCATGCAGGCTGATGCATGATGGTTATACAGTGGTGATACAACTTACATTCGTATCTTGTAAGGTTACAGATAAGTCCCCCAAGCCCCGTCCAACTCATGAGTGGTTAGTGTTCAAGTGAATCATGTGTTTCTGGCATGAACAAGGCATGGAAAGTATAGGTTTGGAGATAAATGTTCTTAGGTAATTTGATGTTGGTGAACATGGAGTTTATATAGCCAAAGCTCTTAGTTTGTATGTTACTTCAGGGAGAACAGTTCATGAAAATGCTGATATATGAAAATAAGCTCAGAATGTGATATCCTTAAGTGCTACATAGATCACTAAAAGCAAGGTGAAGTTAAGGAGAATATAGAGTGAATATTGAATATTTAGATCAGAGTTCAAAATCAATGTAGCATCTCAGTAAGTACAGTAGTTACTCAAGAGAAAGCTGAAAGTTTTTAGGTGTCAGTTGACAAATTCTTCAAACATCCATCCTTAGATGAAGAGCCAGGCATTCCTGGTCCTTCTGCATAATGCCACCATACCATACCTTCCCCTGACATCCTTGACATACAAAATCCTGAACTATTTTGGCTAAGAATTTTTTGTGTTATAGTATATAGAAATACATTAGTGTGTGCTTTATTTTTCGTATAAATGAATGAAATACAAATCTCGTTTTTTTCATGACATTTCATTCTTAATTTGGTGCTACAGTTATACAGGCTTTCTGTGGTGGGAGTGTCATCAGTAACTGAACGAGCTGAGGCTTTCTGCCTTGACCTTGGTTATTCCTTGCCCTGGCTTTCACGGATGACAAGACGGATTTTGGGTTCAGTGTGCACTACTCAGATCGCATTATCTTCTAGTCGCTGTTCATGGTTGATAGGAGAGGCTGAGTCATGTACCATGTGCATGTCATTGTCAGAGGTAGAAGGTCCAGTCCAGATCATGTTTTTGTTGCCTTTGGCAGAAAAAAAGATAAGAGTATCCATATCCTCGTCAGTGTAGTCATGTTATATTTGCGTCGGTTTTCAACAGATAGTTCCAAATTATATCATATTGTCATTTGTGGTAAAAGACCACATCATGCCATGTTTGCCGTTATCGAAGATAGACGACTTGATCTTCATATGCCTTGCGTCGTCAGAGGTTGAAATTCACCTCTTGTCATATCTGCTGTCATCAGAGGTAGAAGCTTCAGACTGTGACGTTAATATTTTTCATCAGAAACAGGTATACATGGTCAAGTCTACTGTGGTCAGAGGTAGAATGTGCAGGTCATACCAAAACCTTCCACTTATGAAAAGAGAAAGATGCAGGTCATAAGTCTGGTACCATCAAGGAGAGAGAGTGCAGGTCATCTGAGGTGTTATTTCACTCTTATTAACTTGGGTGGAAGGACTAAGTACTCTCATGTCACTGTCATGGTGACAGAAGACCTATAGTGCATCATGATCTCGATGTCTGAAGTAGAAAAATCTGCCATACATCATATTACTGTTCTTCAGCGTTTCTATCGTACTTGTGAACACCACGAAATAAATAATAATGACAATATCAATAATAGTTGTAGTGTTGGTAGTAAATGATATAACTAATTTATGAAGCTACCAGTAAGTTGCAAAAGAGTTGCAATCATTTCAATTTCTTGTCGAAATTTTATATTGTAGATAGCCTAACATTTTGCTTCAAAATAAGGTTAAAAGCCAGATTTCACAGAACGAAAAAAGACAAAGCTAAAATTTTATTTTGTCGCTAAATAGAAATTTATCAAAAGATAAACTGAAAAATTCTCCACTGGCAACACTGAACTTGTACAATATATTTGGTAAAATGAATTCAAAAGTTTCATTAGATTAAACATCTTATATCAAACCTAAAACCACCGAACATATGTTTACAGTAGTTAGTTAATGGGGAATTCCTAACATATCTACAAAATTACGTTTCAGATCTGTTGAGAGAGATGAAAGAGGACGGGACTAAAGCATTAGCACATAAAGGGTTAGAGTGTTGGTTATCACTAGAAGAAGAAATAATTTGAAACAATGCTGATCGATCCTCAAAAATAAGGAGATAAGATTTCTCCGGGATTGTCCACGATAGTACATTCACTTAGAAAGGCACCTCGTTATAAGAACTGTATTGGAGAGGACTAAGTTAAGACTTGGTTGTATCATCATCCAAATATCTTTTTTCTTTTTGTAATCTTTTTGCGTATATATACAAAAATAAGGAACAGTAAATTCCATGCTGAACACCGTATATTTCACATAACTGTGTTATATGTTTTAAGAATCTAATTTTTAATTATAACTTTCATAGTTATTTAGAATATTACGGTTTGAATTCATCTACATTATGGATCTCAAAAGGACAGTGTATATGAATGATAATTTTCAGTACACCCACTTTTACAAAAACAATTATTAGAGCAATTAGTATATTCAATGAGCCGGACTGTAAAATTTTTTATAGTACTGAAATATTTGTCTTAGCGTAAGTATATATCAGGCAAATGGGAAATGAATGCATTATAGTGCCCAGATTTATATAATTCCATCCAGCATAATTAAAGTATATTACGAAAGCGGTGGACGCAAGGCGAAGGGCAATTGTTTGTTGTCATTACTTCTAGGTAGATCGTCATGTCGTCTGGTGAGTGGCATCTAGGCCATGTGCTGCTTCCAAAATTGACATATGAGACCTTGATGACCGTAGGAACTTTGGTAGTTAGTGTTTATTGAGAGCTGGATTGAAGAAGAGGTGGGGATATAGTGTGGGAGAGGACAAGATGACGGTAGTGGTGATGTTTACCATGGCAGGTCCAGCCACCCAATTCTGGTCTGGTATTCTCACATTTGCAATACCCAGTTTCTTCCCTTCAATGTTAATATCTACATCACTGCCATTTAGATTGCACTGGGCAACCCATGAGTCGGCAGTGAGTGGTTGAGGACTTTCAGAGGTGACGATGCTGTTAAATTTTTCAGTGTAACTTCCAGCAGATGTTAAGTTGCATGTGTTCCTAAGATCCGGACTGAGGGTATTCTGTAGAAGTGTATTTTAAGGGCACACCTCAATTTGATAACCCTGGTGATGAAAATCCTGTCAGACGATTTTTTTTCTCTCAGTAGAATGAGTATTGACAGGTACGTACATTTAAATTCTGAGTATGTACTTAGGTTTACTTAAGTATGGTACTTGGAAGCAGTGAAAGTGCTGGAAAGGCATATGTTCAACACCATTAACCCATTCAGTGTAACAAGGTCATAATTGTTATATTCTGTTTATTACAGCTGGAATTTATATGATTAAAACTTGATTTGTCTGCTACCGCCTGTAGGTAGATTATACAGCCACTGATATTCTGTAGTGGCATCGTACACAGTAACAAGAGGCTATATCCTGAATTATTCCTATATACTTTTGTTAATCTCTTTGGAGATGTCAAGAAAGAGCATGTGATAAGCATGTCCACGTGTTACGTAATAATTTTTGAAGCTGTGACACAAGGTAGTGGATATTAATAATGATAAAACATAATTTATAAAATCTGCTTGTGATAACAACATATGAAGAAATACCATACACCTCTGTGCATGGCTGACAATGCCCATGGTGAACCACACAATTATGACAGCTTACAATATTGTAAAACTTTCGACGGTATAAGTCAGTGGTATAAGAAGTGCAGTAGATGGGGCTGTATGAAAAAATTACATGTAGGCAGTTACAAATAAGTAATTGCATGTGTCAGAGGAGCATTAAGTAATTACACCGGGCAGAAGAGACAGATTAAGTTGTACATCATTTCATTATGGAGATTATGTTATTAAGTAATTGCATGTGTCAGAGGAGCATTAAGTAATTACACTGGGCAGAAGAGACAGATTAAGTTGTACATCATTTTATTATGGAGATTATGTTTGAGCTCACTGTAATAATTTTATGAAGATGTTTTCTACGATTGTTTGAGAATGGATTGTTTGAGAATGTCATACACACAGTGTACAGGGGGTTCTATGGCTGCCACAGTCATAGGGTCAAGGAATGCCTTAAGAAATTGCAGACGTATGTAAAGGCAGAAATTAGTACAAACTTGTCAGTACTTGTACCAGACGTAGCTATACCATGATAACAACAAAATAGATTTCAATGATTATGACAAAGATCAGGCAAATGTTCTTAAAGATTTCAGGTAATAGGCTACCTGATGTAAAAATAAAACAAATTGCAGCGCTGAATGAGTAGCAGTAATGTTTTATGGAATGAAAATATAGATGCACTGATAAATATTACTGCAATGCCAATCCTTTTTCTCATGATCTGTACTATCTTTTTTCATGGCAATTGATGTATAATGGTGCATCTCTGATATATCCATGTATATATATCGGAGATTCACATTATAGCATAATTACAATTATTTTGATGCATATTGACTCTATATGATGAGCTTAATGGAGCTTTTAAGTATCCAGCCAGATAGTTTCTGCTGAATGGCAAGATAGCCTGATAGTTGAAAATTTCATTATTTATGTACTTGTAACTATCATTTTATAAGGAAGTATAAACAGAAATATAGAGTGAAGAATGGAATGCTTTTCTTTCTCAAGCAGTGCCCATCAAATGTTTTTCTTGTTGCCATACCAAGCCTTCTCTTTTTTAATGATCCATTTCTTTATGCCTTTTGATCTTTTGATGGATACTTTGGTTTGGTATCATGTTCCATGAAATGTGAATGCTATGGTTTTGGAGGTCCAAATGGGAGGTGACATGAGGAAGGGGTGGTCACCAATTGGCTGAAAGCAAAACCTATGATTGAAAAGAGGTCTCAGGAATTCAAATTGGCCAAGAAGGGTGATAAACCAAGGCATCATCCCCAATTTGATGAGGTCAGGAAGGAATGTTGACCCAATATTCTTGAAGAATATGTATTCACAGGGTACTGCTTCGGAGAGAAAAGGCTTATTGTTTTAACCTTGATATGGGATGATATGTACTTTGACCATATTTGTTACATCATAACAATTGTTATTGTGAGCAATCTTAAAAATAGGTAAAGTTTTAGAATGTAATATGCATTGCATATTTATATGTTGGCTGAAAAGGAAATAATGTAATTTATGAATACTAAACTAAAGGAACTGTTAAGACTGATCTTTCTTGCAGGAAGTTTAACAAAATCTGCCTTAAGAAATGTGGAAAACAAAACATGTGCAATGGGAAATGACAAGGAATTTGATATTTCATCAAAATGATGAAGACTTAAGTGGATCAAAAAATAAAATCCATATACTTTGGAGTTATTCATGTTGCTTTATGATAGAGAATAGCATAGTGTAGATCCTTTTTCTGGTAGTTGTTTGTCTCAGTTTTCACAGTTTCATATTATTTTGAAAGCTTTTATGAATTGCTTCATTTATATTACAGGTAAGAAAAGTAAGAAAACAAAGGGAAAGGCCGTTCCATTATCAGAGTTTCTAGGGGACTCGAACCCTGCTAGTGGATCTGCTGTGGTGGTAAATAAAAGTAGCTGGGCAGAAGAAAGTGAAGATAATGAAGGTAAGTTGATATCTATCTGGCTATCAATCTGTCTATTTATCCATATATCTGACGTCTGTTCCCTTTACTCCTTCAAGGGGATGGCTGTGGCAAGAGTCTCCCATCTGGTGAAGTCCGATGATGCTTATCCTATTTTGCCTCACATTTAACAGGCTACTAGCAGAGGGCAACTGTAGCTCAGTGTTTTTAGAGGCTTCTATGTATTGTTCTCACTGACTACTACTACCTAATGTTCCTGCCTAATATTCCAACTTACTGATTCTACCTGATGCTCCCACCAACTTAGACTGTGCTCCTATCTAAGTTCCACCTACTACTACTATCTGTTGCTCCTACCTACTACTACTATCTGTTGCTCTTACCAATTTCCCAAAAGGGCGAGCTAGCATATACTCCTTACCACAGGAAAGCATAGTTACAAAGAATGAGCCGTGTAAGATTAGTGTGTTATGTGTGACAAGGAGAGATTTTATGCTTCTGTGCAAATCAATCAGTATTAGTAGTTAAATAATCAATGCTGTGTAATTTCAACCATTGCTATTAATTTTCTCATATAGGTCAAACATTGGCTAAATTTTCTGGTCATATCTCTCTAATTTTACAGTAGTTACCATTTTGATAAGCCTTCGAAGATGTGTTGTTTATTAAGGAATGTAGCATAAATGTAACAGAAAATTTGAAGGTTAGGCAGTAATGTTAATGTAACATCAATGAACTTTGTTGACATGGGTTTTTATTGCAATACCTTTATGAAAGCCCTGCTGAAATGGGTAAAAACATTTAGCTCAGTGATATTTGTTCCTCTTGGAAGAATTACATAAGGGGAACTGTTAATCTAGGATGATTTTAGATGGAAAGTAGAACTGATGAGGGTGCCTCAGTATGCTTGAGAAACTCATAAGATTTTTTCTAAGATATTTCCTGGTAATTTAGGAGTGTGTTGAACATGGAAGTGCACTATAATATGGGGGGAAATACAATGTTTATTAGATAGTATGAAGATTGCTTTTAAATATGTAAACATGAAGATATTTGAAAAAGTATTTGGTATTACTAAATTCAAACTAGATTATGTAGCACCATTTCTCACCCCACTTTATTGGTCATATTGATCTACTTAAAAAAGATTCAGAAAGTTTATACCATAAATAAAGGGACTAAGCTACAGGAATTGTCTATGTTTTTAGGTAGATTTAATTAATTATATTTAGAAAAGTTTTCTAAAATTAGGAATGCCAGGGCAAAAAGAGAGCATAACTTGAAATTAGATAAGAAGCAGGTAACTAAAAATTTGCGGAAGTAATTTTGTAGTAACATAGTTGTGACTTCATTGGAAAAACTAAGAGGAAACTGTAAATATAGGTTGTACAATTAAGTAGAAAGCTCTTAATGTACCCTCCCTGTATTAAACAAATAGGTGATCAGAAAGAAGTAATCTCACCCCCAGAATTCACTAAGGTTAAAGGTACTGATTTGATGAAGTTAGACCTTTTATGTACTATAACCTCGAAATTACGCGCATTACAGTGAGAAAAATACGCCACTCAGAAAAAGAAATCACTAAGTAATCAAGCTGGATTATATACTTAGAGAGGAATTGCTTATAAACAACAAGAAAAGAAAAAATAGGAGATATTACAAAGAAGGAAACCATGGTACTGTATTCTAAATGCCTATTTTATGGAGGCAGACTGAGAAACTGAATTCTCAAACTTGGTCACAGAACAGTTAGAACATTCTATGAAATGTACAAAGAGCAAATTGACAAAACTGAAAAGAAGCATCTGAGCAAAATATAAAAGAATAGTTTCATAGGCGTATAAAAGGGAACATAAAGATTCCATATGGAAGAGATATATAGAGGTTGAGTTGTATTTAAAAGAAATGATAGGACTAGAAAATTTGATTTCAAAGCAAGAAGAAAGGAACAAGTGAGAAATGTTTAGATTGTATATATGAATATATTTTTAGACACACTCACTTCATATGGTATTATTGAAAGTTAATCATGTTTTTCTCTCCAGAGGATCGTTATATTGCCCCAGAGAGGCTGGTACTTCCTACGGCTCCGCGCACTGCTCGTGAACCAGATGTGGATCCTGAGCGTATTCCCAGGGAACCTCCTTTTACAGCATACATTGCCAACCTCCCCTTTGAAGTTGATGATGAGGATATTATTAGGTTTTTTCAAGACCTGAAGGTTGGTGATACTTTGTTCTTTAGGTGATAACTATACATTAATGTTGTTTTATGTATGCAGTGTAATGGTAGAAAAGAGGATGTTAAGGATATCAAATGGAGAGCAGTTGATGATGTGATCCCAAGAAGGAGGTAAGCTATAAGATAAGAATGGGTGGATGGTAAGCAGAGTAGGAGTAATAGGTACGGGACCTCAGGGATATATATATAAAAGAAAAAAGGATACAATGATTGTATGTGTAAATGTTTCAAGTACATATTTTCCATTCAAGGTTATGGATAAATACATATGGTATACATGCAGACATGCCAACAGCCAAAAACTTCTGGGTCCTTTTGAGGCTGTTTGTGATACTGTAACTTCATTACAAGTACTTATGGTGAGATTTTACCATGATGGGAGGACTAGTATGTAGGGCTAACCATTTGAATAGCACTGTCTCCTTTGACTGCCTCTTCTCTTTTAACCACTTGCATGTATCATGGAGACAATCCACCTCATCAGGTACCAATATTTGATAAAGTTTTTTGAATGTCAACATCACAATTGAAGTACTGTCTGGCATTTTGTGATGTTGATATTTGAATATTATTAAATATTAACACCTGGTGAGGTGGGTTGTCTCCACAAAACATGTCGTGCCACATGTATAGAAATATTACGAGTTAAATGAAATTCTATAAACTCCTACTGAAGTGTGATTTCAACTTCATTGTACTCCTACAACAACTCAAGGTCATTATCAGGTAAATTTTGTTTTTGTTTGCATTGAATTGTCATTGTATTTTGATATATTATTTTAAGGATAGGCCTTTTTAAACATTTGCTCATGGTAGCTTTTACATCAACAGGTAAAGTCAATCCGCCTGCCCCGGGAAGGTGGTGAAGGTGGCCGCTTCAAGGGCTTTGGTTATGTTGAGTTTGAAACAAGAAATGATTTAGCTGATGCTCTCACCAAGAATGATGATGTGAGTAATCCCAGGAAGTTAAACATATCTCTCTTTCTTGAGTATAACATTATTCACAAATGTATATAAATATAGAGGGTGAAAATATCATGGGACTGCTGATTTTAGGTAGGAAATTGAAGTTTTCATGTTCTGCAGTTAAGAAAGAATTTGTTATGTTAGTTTTATTTGATTATATTTAAGAACTGATCAGTAGGACATTACTACATAAGAGAGACATAAAGAAACTGTAAGAGTAAGAAGAAATGATGGATAAAATATTGAATGTGTGTGAAATGTGGCCAAAACTTATAAATATTATGAGTGTAGCAGGCAGTGTTTTTGATAAGATTGTTAATAATGATAAAAAGATTAGCATTGTGGAAATGGAAGTTGCAAAGAACCAGTAAGAATAATTAAGGATGTGAGGTGAAGCTGTAACCGGATTCTGCCTGCATAAGGTTACACAGTACTTCAGATGGGGATACTAAGGGAATGGTTTTCGTTTCATTGGCAATGAAAGCTTGTTCATATGTAAGGAGTAAGGATAAATGTGTGAATGGATACTAATTCTTTCAACTTCTTAATTGACAAATTAACTTGGCGAAGTGGTTGACAGATTATTTGTATTTTGTATGGGAGTCTTTGTTTACTTTTGCAGAATGAACGTAAATTGATGGTATGTGTAAATTCAGTTTAAGGTTTTATTTATGTGACCTTCTCTGTTAATGGAAATAGAATTCAAGATTATGCGTTGATACCGATCCTACTGCCTCCAAGGGGATGACAAATAAACCATTACACTCCTCCTTTGGTTGGAAGAAGTAAGGGTTGGGCCAAATAGATAGGGTCAGCCATTTTTTTTTTTCTTTTAAGGCCACACCACCTCGATTGGACCTTGGATATATGTGGTCTGTGTATTTATGTAACTCTTCATAGGTGGTTATATGTGGTATGTGTTGGCTCCCATAGGTAATGGGAAACCGCAAGATCCGTGTAGATGTAGCTGAGGGTGAGGGAGGCAACCAGAGACGTGGCTTCTCAGATCGTGGTGGTAGAGATGAAGACCGTTTAGATCGTAGCGAAGGAGTTTCAGATTGGAGGGCAGCCCCAAGAGATGCCCCCTCAAGAGATGGTGAGTACTGTAAATTTTTGTTAGTGTTTTGGCCCTCATCCCAAACTTACATAGTTCATATGAATCATCAGGAAGAATAACTCCAGTTGTCTGGAGAAAGAAAATTTGCAAGAAAATAAAGACAGGAATATGATATTTGCTCCAGAGAAGAGGTACTAGAGGTGTGTGTAGCAAATCAGAGTTAGTTGGTGAGCATAGATTGTAATGGAAAATTATATTTTAGAAGACCTTGTTTATATATCTTGAGGGATATTGAGGAATTCAGGGTATACCATGAATTAAGTGTCAAAAAATATATTTGGTGAGCATAATATTTCATTGTGATATTCTGGATTTATTAAGCTCATATATACATATACATACATACACATACAAAGGCATATACATATATATAAACATTTATATATTCATACTTGCTTGCCTTCATCCATTCCTGGCACCACCCCACCCCACAGGAAATAGCATTGCCACACCCTGTATCAACGTGGTAGCGCCAGGAAAACAAACAAAAAAGGCCACATTCATTCACGCTGTCTCTGTTTGTCATTTGTAGTGCACCAAAACCACAGCTCCCAATCCACATCCAGGCCCCACAGACCTTTCCATGGTTTACTCCAGATGCTTCACATTCCTTGGTTCAGTCCATTGACAGCACCTCAACCTCGGTACACCACATCATTCTAATTCACTCTATTCCTTGCATGTGTCTTACCCTCCTGCATGTTCAGGCCCCAATCCCTCAAAATCTTTTTCGCTCCATCCTTCCACCTCCAATTTGGTCTTCCACTTCTCCTTGTTTCCTTCAGCTCTGACACATATATCCTCTTTGTCAACCTTTCCTCAGTCATTCTTGCCATATGTCCAAACCATTTCAACACACCCTCTTCTGCTCTCTCAACCACATTTTTTATTACCACACTTCTCTCTTACCCTTTCATTACTTACTGGATCAAACCACCTCACACCACATATCCTTTATCTGAAATGCTTGGGACCAGAAGTGTTTTGGATTTTAGAGTATTTGCATATACATAATGAGATATCTTGGGGATGGGACCCTAGTCTAAACACAAAATCCATTTATATTTCATATACACCTTATACACATAGCCTGAAGGTGATTTATACAGTATTTTTGATAATTTTGTGCATGAAACAAAGATTGTTAATGTTGTGCATGAAACAAAAGTTTGTGTAACACTGAACGATCAGAAAGCTAAGATGTCACAACTGAGAATGAGCAGAAAACACAGTGAGTAATGCACATACGTCTGGCAGTGACAGTGATGTGCAACAAACTGGCACCAACAGAGCATCAAAGCCCAGCATGGGCAAGTGAGGTCAGGTGTGGAATTTTCCACTTGTAACGTCATATCCTAGCTCAAAAAGTTTCAGATTTTGATGCATTTCAGCTTTTCAGATTAGGGATCCTCAACCTGTACCTGGATATATTTACTGATTGTGCTGAACATATGAGAAAGGTTTGAGAGTGTAGAAACTTGCCAGAAGATCTGGATAAGTTTTAAGATATTGGTCAAACAAATGATTGATAAACATAGAGACTGTAAGTTTAAAGTAATATGAATGGGAGATGATGAAAAGAGACAAGACTTTGAATATTTCATTGGAGTTAACGAGCTATAAGAATCAAATTGTGAATGGGACCTAGTTTAGAACAATCTGCTTTTGATGGGGTTCCCAGGATATAGTGGAAGATATGACTGTTCCCATCATGTTTAAGGTAGTCCTTATGATGTGTTTGTGAATAAAATGTCCATAATGTGTTTCTTATTTTTAGGTGGAAGAGATGATCGAAGTCCTGGTAGAGGTGGATATGACAGAGATCGCCGTGATGAAGGGTAGGGATTTCTTCTTGGCATTTGATTTTTAGGGAATGTTGTGAGGCTGACATACCTTTTGCTTAAGAATCCTTTCACTTGGTACCATTGGCAGAAGTGTCATAAATAGTTTACAACATTGCTTGTAACTGACTTCAAATTCTCTTCATTTGTTGACTGTACTATGCTTAGATAAAGGACAAGATCCTTTCATACTCAGTTTACAGACTAGTGTTGATGGCTACCACTTTAGCTTTGTTGTAGGATCCTTTTTGGGGGATTCAATTGTGCTTTAATTGGCCCTGCCATTGCCAAAAAGATCAACTAATATATCAGCATGTCATCAGTGTAATAGTTGGGGCATAGGGACTTAACAGAAACTTCTCACTTTCATACCAGTTTACCATTTCCCTCCTTAGTGAGGTAGCATCAGGAACATAAGACTAAATGTTGGGAGAATATATGTATGAGGATGGTCTTGTGCAATGTTTTGCAATTTGTAGTGCCTTGTTTTTTCACATTTACATGCCAGATTCAACAGCCATACTTGAAACATTTGCTTTCACATTTTTGCTTTTTTAGATGGTTGCACTATACTAAAAGTTAAAAGTGAATGTTGTGTAGGTAAGAAGGTAATTTCATATATAACAAAATTTAGGAAATTAAAGAATCCAGAAAATAGGAGGATGAAAAATTTTGATAAAAGTTGAATGGTGCTTGCAGTAACAAATCGCAGATGATGACTATAGTTTGATTGAAAGAAAATTATCCTCGGAGCAAGGAGTCCTAAGAGCAAATGTTCTTTTCTGTTTGTTGTGCATCACATTTGGTTAGAAAGGAAAAACACTCAGTTATTTAGCTTTTTTTTAATGCTACCTCACTGTAGTTTGAAAGGCAAGAAGGTAGGAGAGAAAAAATATGGTTTTACATCATTTCCTCATTCTATTTGCAAAGTATGTCAAAGAGTTTTTCCATCTTTTATTTATGGCAGTATATGATACATTGAAGTGTAATGCTAATATTTTTGATAAGGCATACACATTAGATTGTAGGGTGCCTCATGCTAAATATTATCTCATAATTTTATACACCCGTATTTTATGATTTTGCACACAGTACATGGCTATAAAGATTATCTTTAAGCATATCTTGTTATCTTTTAGAACACAAATGTCCAAGGAAAATGTTCAACGAAAGTGGAGAAATTGCATGCAGTAATCTAAAAGTAACTGCAAGGCAGCATTACATATTCTTAAGGTGATACGCTCAAAGATCACTTGTATAGCAAAAATGTTTTTGTGTGCATTAATTTGCAGCCGTGGTGGTTTTGGTGATCGTGATAGAGGAGGCTATGGAGACCGTGGTTATGGTGACCGTGACCGTGGTGGCTATGGTGACCGTGATCGAGGTGGATTTGGAGACCGAGATCGCGATAGAGGTGGCTATGGTGACCGTGACCGAGGAGGATATGGCGACCGCGATCGTGGTGGTGGCTTTGGTGACCGTGATAGAGGTGGTTATGGAGATCGGGATCGAGATCGAGGTGAGCATGGTTATTATATTGAAATAAAGTTCACACACACACAAACACACACACACACACACTACCAGAAAGCAATACTGCATGGGAGGCTGTTAAAAAAGCCAGAATGCCAGGCAGGATTAAGGGACTGAAGATTATCTTCATGGAAAGGAGCAAAGGATGCATGCCTGAGGAGCCTTCTCCAAATGGGTGAAGGTCATCAGTAGAATACCATACAGTTTCATTTGGGTCTGTTACTCTTCTGGATCAATGTGAATGACTTACCTGGATATTCTTGCATATGATGCAAAAGTTGTAAGGTAAGTGAAAAGCAAGGATGATTTGACCAGCTTACAAGGGGACTTAAACAGACTCCAAAGTTGGTCAGATTCATGGCTGATTAAATTCAATCCAAACAAATAATGAGTAATGAGAATGGGACAAAGTGAGAGAAGACCTCAATGTGATTATTATCTTGCAGTAAGTAAACTATAAAATTCTGTGTGTGTGAGAAGGACATGGGATTCAGCAACATCCCTAACCTATCATCAGAGACCCATATTAGGAGAACATTAAAGGAAACAAACTGTCTTCTGGCAAATATCAGAATATCTTTCATGTATATGAATAAGGAAATATTTAGCAAGCTGTTCATGTCATACATAAAGCTTGGTTTGGTTGCCTCACCCAAAAAAGCACAAAGAGCTAATAGGGGAGGTCCAGAGGAGGACAACAAAGATGGTACTAGAAAAAAGAGCCAAGTTTTAAGTAAAGGTTAAAGGCTTTAATTTTGCCGACCTTGGAAGAGAGGAGCAAAGGGTGACCTATCCACAACCTTTTAAGTTTTTACAACAGATCATTGGTGTGGACAGTGAACAGTTTTTCAAAAGATGTAGAGATAAAGTAACCAGAGGACATAACATGAAATTAAGTAAGAAACTTGTAAAGAATTATGTAAGAAGTACTTTTATAGTATTAGAGGGGTGGATGAGTGGAATAGAATGACTGAGGACATGGTTAAGGCAAACAGCATACACAGATTAAAAAAGTTGTATGATAGTAGAGAATATTCATGAGATAGGGGTCCCACAGTTGTAAAACTCCCTCCTCATATAGTACAAACTGGTGATTATACCCATCTAGTTGGAAATAAGCTGCAGGAATCAGTTAGTGCCCTCACAGTCCTAACTTTGGAGAATAGTTAAGGTGACCAAGTGTCTGCTGGCAGTCATTAGAATTGCATTCAAGTTCATGGATAACAAAATTTTCAGCAAGCTGTTCACATCATACATAGGCCAAAACTAGTTACCACACCTAAAGAAGCGCAAAGAGCTAAGAAGAGAAAGCACTGAGGAAAGGAACAAAGATATTACCATAATTAAGACAGTTTAGTTACAGCAAAAGACTAGAGGCCTTTTATTTTTCTACCTTGGAAGAGAGAAGGTTAGAGGTGACCATATCATTATCTCTTAAGTTTATAAAACAGGTTGATGACATAGACATTAAATACTTCATTGAGAGATTTAGCAATAGAACAATTAGAAGACATAGCATGAAAATAAGAAACTTAATATGTGAAAAAGTACTTCTATAGTATAAGTGTGGTGGATGAATGGAATAAAAAGATATAAGACAAATTAATGCAGACAGCCTATGGAAATTTAATGAGTGTGCTTGTAGAGGTTGTTCAAGAGATGGGACCCAGTGGGTGGGATACTCCCTCCATTATGTTACACATAGATAATTACACACACACACTCAGGATGATACATGAAGCAGTAAACATGCCCTTCCCAGAGAAGGTGAAGTAATGATGATGTGGATTTTAGTTATAAATAGATGGCCTGGGGGAGTGTAGATTTTCATGGTGACAAAATGTTGTGGACACAAGTTTATAGAGGGTGTACAGGAAGATTTCTTGTACTGTCATGTCAGTGAAGATATTAGGGTGAGTGGGACTAATTCACCATCATTACTATATCGTGTTGTCACACATATTATCATGGGTATTGAGAATATCTATATGACACACCACTTGGAGATGGTGATCATGGAATGCTTAATGTTGATTATGTGATAAATGAGGAAGTTAAGAAAGCAGAGTTGAGACAAGCTAAAGAAAAGACTTTCTTAGGTACCATGAAATGGGCATTGGATTTCAGGGACTAGGAACCTTAGTACTGTGGTGAAAGGTTCCATGAAATTTACATTGCAGTAAGAACATGAGTACCTCTAGCCTCAAAAATTAGTGTAAGGTTAAGAGAGGAAGGAATAGTTCAGTAAAAGATGTCAAAAAAGGAGGGAACTTCAGGATGTGCTTTGTTGTAGACATAGATTGCACACTCTTCTCAACCATCATTTGTAAAGTATAAGAACGGAGGAACAAAGCATTTGTAAGGTGTAAGAGAGCAGCAGGAGAATGGAGGAACAAAGAAACTTTTGAAAAGAATATTGTGGACAAGTCAGGAGAATATTCAAAACTGTGTCATTAATTCATTGGGAGTAAGTTGTCAGCATAAGAGCAGTTAATCGGGCTAAGGGTTTCAGAGCAAAGAGTTGTAGGTGATGTAAGTATGTAGATTCGAATAGCTAAATGAAAATTTCAAAAGTGTTTTCACAGTGGAAGATACTGTAGCCCCAGCAATAATTAGATGGAGTGGGGAGGAGGTCTTGAAAGCTTTGAGATATCTAGGGAAGACATTAACAGAATGCTGAAAATACTTGATTCATTGAAGGCTTAGAGTCTTAATGAAATTTCACTACGCATTGGAGATGTATGCAGATACATTTGTCACACCTCTTGAAATACTATTCAAGATGTTGCTGGAGAAAGGCAAATTGTCAAGGAAGTAAAAAAAAAAAAAAAAAAAAAAGCAGACATCATACCTTTATGTGAGAAAGGAGGCTAGGAAGAAACATTGAACTACAGACCAGTTTCCCATATGATGATAGTCTGTAAGTTACTGGAAAGGATAATCAGGAAGCAAAGGGATGGCTTCCTGAAGAGGAGAAATCACCTTAGTGAGAGACTATGGTTTTAGGGAAAGAATCTCCTGTGTTCTTATGAGAGAGCGAGCTCAGCATAAGATAAAAGAGAAGGCTGTGTGGATTGTTTATATCTGGACTGCCAGAAAGGATTTGAAGCAGTACTGCATGGGAGGCTGTTTAATTAGTGGAATGGAACAGAGGTGAACATCAGAGGAGCCTTTTTGAAATGGTTTGAGATCACCATAGACATGCCGTAAGGTTCAGTTTTGGGACCATTATTCTTCTTGATCTGTGCAGTTAACCAGCCAGAAGGTATGGACCTATACCTGAATATGTTTGTAGATGATGCAAAGATCATGAGGACGTGAAAAGCGAGGAGGATTGCATCAACTTACAAGGGAACTTTGGTCACTGTGACAGAAGGCCTTGATGTTGTTATCATTTAGCAAGATGTAAGTTACAGGAATGTATGTGTGAAAAAGACTTGGGAGTCATCATTGCCAATAACCTGTTAGTCCTACCCAAGAGAATATTTATGTAGACCAACTGTTTGCTAGTAAATAATAAAATTGCATTCAAGTTCATAGGTAAAGAATTATTTAGCAAGCTTTTTGCATCCCACAATGGAAAACTAGAATATGCTTTACAAGTGTTGCTTTGCACCTAAAGAGGCACAAAGAGCTATAGAGAAAGTGCAGATGAAGGCAACAAAGATGATACCAGAGATGTTGAGTGTTGAGCTACAGGGAAAGGTTAGAGGCCATAAATTTACCAACCATGGAAGAGAGAAGGATGGGGGTAACATGACCATAACCTTCAAGCTTTTAAACTAGATTGATGATATAGACAGTGAACACTTCTTTGAATTTTTTTTGAAAGATGTAGAGATAGAACAATTTAAGGATATTAAGAAACTTGTTAAAAAAGATGTGAAGTACTTTTGTAGCAGATAAATGGAATGAATTTGATTGGGACATGGTAGATGCAGACAGCATACAGATGATCAATAAAGGTGTATGGTAATAGGAATAGTTTTAGAGATGAGGCCCCACAAGCGTAAAACTCCCTCCCTGTACATTGCAAATAGGTAATTACAAATAGATATATACACATACACATACACTCACTGATGAGAATGATACTAATATGACATTTGAATTAGTTTTTCTCAAAATATGCTTTAGACAATGAAGCATTTTGCCTTATTTGTGTGCTTTAACATCTCGGCAGTAAATTTATAGTTAGTTAAGGTATACGACCAGAAATTTTTTTCTTTCTTTTTTTTCATTGCTGGCCCAGGGTACAGGGACAGGTATGGAGACAGAAGCTATGACAGAGACAGGGGCTATGACAGGGATAGAGGTAAGCAAAATCTCAGAACATGGCTAATGCATAACCTTTCTCATTGCTTGCTACAGTCTCATGCTTTATTATAGTTCTTATTTGTCCTACTTTCTGTTTGGCAAATATATAAATGTGAATAAGAGCAAGGTTATTAGGTACAGCAGGGTTGAGGGACAAGTCAGTTGGGAGGTAAGTTTGAATGGAGAAAAACTGGAGGAAGTGAAGTGTTTTAGATATCT
>JAUTXX010457897.1:0-12650 GCA_032273605.1 Panulirus laevicauda
AGTTGGCAACTCAAAGGTGGGCCGTTTTGATAACTGTTTCTTTTCCTTTGCCTCGATGCTTTGGTACGCTCTACTTTCTCATGCCTTTCCCAGTAACTGCTACAACTACTGCTGCTGCTGCTGTTACTACTACTGATACTACTAGTACAACTACTATTACTACTACTGCTACTACTGCCACTGCTGGCACTACATTTTAAAAGACAGGTTTTTCACTTCATACAAAAATCGTAAATACTTTCCCGTGTCTTTTCTTTATCCCTTTCATAATTTTCTCTAGATTTCAATTAAGACCCGGACTGGATGTAGACTTATGTCTGTGACTAGAGCTTTCAACATGAAAAAGTAGTGGTAGTAGCAGTAATACCTTATGGTAGTCATAATATAAGTAGTAGTAGCAGCAGAAGTAGCCGCAGTAGTAGCAGTAGTGGTAGTAGTAACATGGGTAGTAGTAGTAGTGGGAGTAGTAACGGGGTAGTAGTAGTAATAGTAGTAGTAATAGGGGTAGTAGTTGTAGTGATAGTAGTAGAAGTGATAGTTTTAGCAGTAGTAGTAGTAGTAGTAGTAGTGATAGTCTTAGTAGTAGTAACAGTAGTAGTAGTTGTAGTAGTAGTAGCAGTAAAAATAACAGCAGTAACCACCGTTACCCTACCCAACCAAAATTTTCCTCCTCCTCTTTCCTTCTTAGATTGGTTGGGTAGTTAGTGGTGGTGGGGGTGGCGGTGGGATGTAAGATAGGGGTTGATAGCAGATAGTTCTAGTTTACAAGTGTAACACGTAGGTTTTAGTGAGGTATGTACGTCCGTGGTTTTGTGGACACGTATTTTTGATATTTCATGTGAAATGTGTGTGCGTGGTTGGATGGACACGTATTTTTGGTGCCGTATTTCTTATAAAGTGTACATAAGCAGTGAAATGAGCGAACAAAATTCATAGGTAGGGCCTTCGAATTTAAGTCCAGGGAAATCATCCTTCTTCTTTTCAATTCATCAGTTCTTCCCTATCTTGAACATTGTATGTAGCTGTGCCCACCTTACCTGAACAAAGACATAAACAGAATGATTCCCGGACTGAGAAACAATTCTTACATGATGAGATTAAACGACTTGAATCTATGTAGCTTAGAAAAGAGAAGGTTAAAAGGTGATGTAACACGAGTATTCCAAATGATCAAGGACTTGGATTATCTTGATCTGTCCAGTTACTTAAGATTAGATTCGTCTGGCGTCGCTCTTTGTGATGGATACAAACTCGTAGGTAAACAATATACCTCGAATGAGGCAAAGTACATTTTCTTCAACAGAATTGTTAATATAGGGAATGATTTGCCAGGTAGAGTGGTTAAAAAGCAGTACTATAGATCGGTTTAAGTATAGACTTGATACATATTTCGCTTCAAATCCACGACTTAACTTTATTTTCGCCTCCTTAGTGAGCATAACAATTTGCTGGTTATTCCTTCGGAATTATCTGTATACCTTCCAAAATTTACCTCACTAATCTGAGAGTTTCTGATAATCTCTTCCACTATCACAAACAGCCTCGTAATGAACCAGTGGTCGGTTGCTGTTTGAATTCCTTTGTATTCTTTGTACTCTTCTCATGTTACTGGCAGGAAATGGGTGAGCGTTCCTTTCGTACCCTGCCTGTCAAGTGTGTCCTTTACCGAGCAGGTATGGGGACTTCCTGAACAAGAACAAGAGAAATGACCTCAAACAATAGGAGAAACAATCTTGGCAACCACGTAAAAACTTTTGGAAGCAAATCATAATAGCATAGATCATCATCACCACACACTTGGTGAGTATTTCTGATTGCTGATATTAGTTTATTCCCTTTCAGATACAAGGAATGTTAACAAATATCCAATTTATCTTTTCAAGCGAAAGGCTCCTTACACGTTCTTTTAAAATGAAAAACTCATTTCGTGGAAAAAAGGGGGTGCAGGCTTACGCCAAAACATTATCATGCTTCTGTTATCATGTGCACCACAAGCTTAGCAGAATCCCTGAACATTTGCCGCTACAAATTCTCAATAATCTGTTTGGTAAACACCAGCAGTAAATAAACCTTTCCTTTCGTAAGAGTGAAGCATCCGTGTTTCTGAAATTATTTCTAATACTGGTTTTTCTTTCTTATAATTAATGAGACTGTCTCCCTTTTATTTAATTTGCTGAAATTTCTTTCAGTATATAAACGAGAGCTGGTTAACAAATCAACAACACCTTTACTCGAGTTACAATGCTTGTATAAGATTATTAACCAATTACTACAATCTTTTTCAGATCTAATGGCTGAGTTATGCTGATAATTAAGGTAAGATTAGGTTAACTAGGATAAGTGGGATTTTATGTAAACCAAAAGGTGTTGTCGTCGCTCTGGTAAAATGTACTACTGCTAAACCTGAATAATGCAATCAAGTAGTTATATATTTCATTTGCCACAACTAGCAACCGCTGAATATTATGTCAACAAAACCATTATACATACAACTTTACAGTGCATGTTCTATCAAATTACACTAAACAGCAATCCTCAACTAACATCAGCTTATTCTAAGTTCTAGTAATTACCGTAATACTGATCTGATACGCTGCATACACATAAAAAATTCGCGTATACTTCTCTATCCAAAAGCCGTAGTTGTCACTAACATGATTTGTACATATTCATGTATCTTATCCTTTACCTTTACTAATTACAGTAATAAAACCAATCAAGATATAAAACCTTTAATTCGTTTATGTCCAGCTACAGCAGTTTCTTCAAGTATTTAATGCATGTGATTTACGATCGACTGTTAAAGTGTGCTCTAATAAAATATTAGAAGAGTTGCCGTGCAAATCTGATGCTAGCAATGCTATTTGTATCATTAGTATTTATCATATTTAACTCATTTTCAAATGCATTCTAATAACGTTTGTATATTCAACTCATTTTCAAATGCATTCTAATAATGTTTGTAAGTTACAGCAGTACAGGCATTATCGGTTGTTTGATAAATACCAGCTATTATCATTATCATTTGTAGCAACAGCAGTAGTCGCTTTATCATATTTTCTTTCTTTTTACGGCCATTTTCCTCGTCATAAACAACATGGCACCTGCTGAACGTTTCCGGGCACTCCATTTAACGATCATCTTCGCAATTTCAAAATCCTATATTAAAGATAAGGAAAAAAAATTGTCCCCCCCTTCCTCCCATTCCTTTCAATGACGGTTACTCTCCTTAGCATTATTCACCCTAGTACCACTTTTTGATCTGACACATAAACACCAATCAAGGACAAGAGAAAGACTTTTCAAACACCAATCAAGGACAAGAGAAAGATTTCAATTCCTATAAAGTTAAGAAATACTCAGGGACAAGAGAAGGACTGTAATTCCTACAAAGTAAACAAGGAATACTTGCATTCATACCCTTTTCCAGTAATGGACTTATCCCAAGCTATGGTAAGAGAGAACAATTTTCTTCAGTATTCCACTTTGTCATATTCTGTTAGGCCTGTTTCTGATTTGTGTTCATACCAACAGATAAGGATCAATTCACAACTTTCATTCATCTCTCATAAGGGTTAGTTCATTTTCTGGTATACCCCAAGGAAATTCCTTGGTATTTTCCCATAGCAGATTCTCCTTTTGAATCTTAAAAGATAATGGATGCAAACGTGCAATATACTCTAACAGAAATATTAAAACACTGCATCTTGATTCTTGGTTATTTGTACAAGAAATGTAAATACACTGCATCTTTCTGCTGGGTTTATGAAACTCACAACTTTGTAAAGGTTTCACTTCTAAATCAGTTGCCACACCAACTTTCATGGCTGTCAAAGGTATGAAATTACCAGTACAGGGTCAGTTTTCATAAGTTCTGTTTTAACTTTCCTTGCACTTCATCTTTCTTAATGAGTTTGTATGTAACCCAACAATTTTTTTCATTTTACTAGTAATACAAAAACAAATTGTCCCTGTCTTAAAAAGTTTTATAAATCTGCTGAAAAGACAAGACATAAAAAATTATACTTACAATTTTTTTTTCATTTTGATATCTTAATAAATTTACATTTGTATTTTTTGTTTCGTTCCCAGAGTTTCCTTTTATAGGGGAGGAGGTATCTTTCAGCAAAAATTCCATGGAGAAAAAACCGAGGTGAAAAAGAGATGCAGTGAGTAGTTCAAAGGACTCCCGAATATGTTAGGTTTAAGGAAGCAGATGTTGTGATCAAGCCAGTTGTTAGGGTTACCCTAAAGGGTAAGATAATCTTCTTGGTTACATGTTGGACATTTGAATAATGAATGCAATTCAAATAACAGTCCTTCTGCATCATTACCAGTTATTCTGACCAGCTTTACATCAAAATAAACGAGTTTAAATGGAGTAGTGGGGATTACTACTTTAAATTTCTTCAATGGAAGATTTTGCTAACATGCTTAAATATTATTTCAACAAAAGACCCTTTCTCGATAAACATATTTTCAGATGTAAAACGATGGTCAATACACAAAACAAGCCTAAAATTTTCAAAATCAATACCTTTAATTATACCTGGGTATATGAGAGGAAGAACCCTACCCATGTATCTCCTGAATTTTGTAACAACTAAGAAGGGTGGTAGATAGGGGGCTAGAAATCCTTTCTTTTTGTATTACTTTCCAGAAGAATGAATACAGGAGGGAGCTAAGCAAGGATTTTTTCCTTCAAGGCTCAGTCATCTCTGTTCTTGATACTATCTTACAAGGATGAGTAACAGCCAAAAAGAAGGAAAAATAACTTTTAGTATATATATGAAAAAGGAAAATGTCACAGGATATACAACAACCCAGCTTTCATTTTCTGACCATACTCTGACATGAATAGCAATTTTTGTATGTGGCTAACATAACCTTTATCAAATATAGTTCTTACAAGATCTTGAAAGATAAAGGATCTACACCTTTAGATATTAGATATGATGCTCTAGTTTTCCAGAACTTGTGCTAAATTCATATGAAGCTGGACGAGGAAACATTCTCAGAAAGATATTAAGAAATCTATCACAAGAAGGCAACAGAAATATTGTTCCAAGCTACCTGTCACAATAAACAACACAGCAGTGGGATGATTTTCTACAGCAAGCTGCAATATTCACATCTGCGGTCATCATCCAGAGCAGGATGTGGTCCTGGCTACTATCATTTCCCCTCATGAAAGACACAATGTACTTTTTGCTATCATGAAGTTCCCTAAAGGCTATGTTTTCTCCTCTGTAAAGCTGATTAATTTGTGAAAGGAATCTTTTTGAAAGAGAAAATTATTGGCTAAAAACTACTCATTACAGAATATTGACATAACTGATTGTTTCTGATAACAAAGATGCTTTTTGGTTTTCATCTTTATCAAGCCAATTCAGCCATGAAGCCTGAAATGTTACATGATAAGGCATTTTGAAATCTTACGTATGAAAATGAATATTCGTTCTAACAAGTTTTAAATGAAAATATAACTAATAATCATGTCTGTCAGTTTACACAATTAATTAATTCATTCATTCAGAGCTCCAAAACATTTACTGAAAGTCAGGTATTAATTATTTCTAATTTTAAAGCAAAGATAAAATAGTTATTATAGAAAAACTCATCACAGACTTTTCAGAAATCAATTTAGTTCTAGGATTGATTTTTTTCAAACAACTAAAACATTAGAATTGATTAAATGATAACTGGTGCTCATAATCATACGCACTAAAGGTGCACGACAATTAATTTTCAGGAAAATTATAAACATGTAAAGCTATAACTGCTGTTACAAAATAACAGTATTTGGATTGCAGGGCTGTAAGGAAAATCAAGACTTTATAAAAAATGTGGGATCACTTGAAGGCTTACATATTTTACTCTGATTTCATGTACAATAATCAATATGGCCAGCCATTCCTCTTTTTTGTCAACATCAATTAGAGGCAAAAACCACTGATGTACACTGCTGGAATAATTCAAAACAGTTGATAGCCAGCACTGTAAGAAGGCGTTTGGCTAACCTGATGTAATGATAGAGACCAAAACATTATTGTAGCCTTTTGTGCCTCATCCTTTAAACAAGCTGCTGGCAACTCTAGCACTATTTCCAGACTCCTACATAATGTTCCATTCAATTATTTCTTCACGTATACCTGAGTAGAATTAACCATAATCCCCATTCATGCACAAACAGTCTGCCCAAAATTCACAGATATCAGTCAATGAAAGCACTCAGGCTAGTTGAAGTCTACTTAAACTCACATATGCCTAAGTCTCCAAGGGATGATATCACCAAGTGGTATGACAAGTGCTAAGGCACCATACAGACATCCAAAGCAATACAGACCCTCCTAGAATCCATGCAAAACTCCCAGTTGATCACAGGAGTCTTCATCTTCTCACGATTCTGTTTTGGTCCACATGAAACTTTCCTCCTCAGACACAATCATGGATTAACTCTAAGTCATCTGAAGACTTCTGCCAACTTGACTGCACCATGTCTCCACACCAACTTCTCATGAGAGATTACCAATTTCCTTATGACTCTCCTCACAGAAGATCAATATGTACCCTCATCTCTGCTTCTGGAAGATCACGCTGTCTCCAAACTTATGAGGAATAAACCAAAAACTGCCTCACAATACACACAGGTTAAACTCACTTTTCCTACTCTGCTACTTTACAGTAAATCTTTACAATCAAAGATTTCCTTGGCAACTGTACACAATTTTCACCAAAAACTTTAACACATTTTGGCATATTGTACACAACCTTTACTAATACAGTGCTTACAGTCTACATAATGAGAAGTTGCTGACGACTCATACTAACACTTATCACGTTTACCTAACAGTACATCACTTGATATTCATAATTCATAACTGAAACAAATCATGAATTTTGTTACAGGTATAAGAAAACTTGCAATTGTTGGAGATAACGTTCTCCAGCAGGCACGCAAGCCAGTGTCTTAACCATTTCAACCTGTTCACACTAACATGATGCCTGACATTGTTCTACATAATTACAGCAACAAAAAGATATGAGATCTGGAGCACCCTAATGTATGTAGCTTGGGATGTGACTTAATGCTATAAGCCTTTGGTATGTTCTGTCTCTGTCCACCTCTGCTCCTCAGCATATCATTTAACTTTCTGTTCTTCAACCCATTACATCTCTCCATATGTTCTACAACAGCTAATCATACTCTACCCATGATTTACTATGCAGTTGTGGAGTCAGGAATCAATAATGCTAGTAATTATGTAGTTTGACAGCAGCACTGGTATTTATCTAGTTTCATTGCATTACTTAAACACTGATATACATGTGACTTACTTCATCCCACTTCTACTATGCCTCAATTCTATTGAGTCTTCCTTTATTTATATAATGTTTTTATAATGGCATAGATATATGAGATAATAGGTATATCATGAAATTTCAATTAGCTTATGACAATAAATTACTGGAAGCAATATACAATCAACCTGTTAATAAATCCTTGTTATTAATCTATGAACAGATGGATTAATATACTTTATGAGGGGAGGAAAATAGTTCAAATGTGACTGTAACTTCTGTAACCTCTGACCTATAAATTAAGCTGAAAATGGTTGTCAAAAATCTATCAGCATTATGTGGGATATGTGCAAATACATATAGGTGCCAAATTTCCTAAACAAAGGCTATGGCCAAGTAATGTCCAAAATACCCAACATTGTCTTTATGTGGCTTCTGACACAAAGAAAACCAAAAATGGTAATGTCACATACTTGATATACGAATAATTTACCATAATGTTCAATGTCACTCACCACCATGTTCACCATCAACCACTGTCATATTCTATATTACTCACAGCATTCATTACTCACAACAGTGAACACAACTGCTCACCACCACCATTTTCACAATCACTAAACATGTCTTGAGCATTATCTGTGACTGAGATGGTAAGGAGCAGCAGCCCACATACATTTTAGGGGGTGTGGCCTTTGACCCCATAAAATCCTTAAAAATACTTAGATAAGAACATCATGTAATGAAACAAAGTATAAGCCATCAAGTTTCATGTCAGCCGACCCCAACATGAAAAACAGCGACCCTCTAGGAGGCATAGCAGCAATATACTTTATCGCGTTAATGAAACGCTTACGTTCACATCCATAACATCCGACTTACAAACCAATACCTAATCGAATTCTCGTCAACATCAGATTTCATCATTCATTAATTACTATGGTGAGCTCACTCACCGAGAGGTCTCAGCAAATTCTTTTTATGTTAAAGCATGGCAGCGATTACTCCAGCGAACACTAACATCCCAAACACATCTAAACTTAAATAAGTACATAATGTATCCAATTTTTTTTTGCATCTCTAGACAAATAATATCAGGAAAGACCGAGGACTACACCAAGCGGAGAGTGCTCAATTCTTTCTCATAATGGTTTACTTCTTGTTTACCCAGACCAATTATATTCCTAATTATAAAGTACTTATGCATATACAGTCGGTACATATATATTACTGTACACTAAAATGATCTAACTTCAATATTTCATATGCATTCCATTCACTAAGGGGTGAATGTGACCTGTTAGTGCTTTACAACCTCTGTCAACTTTCTTTACTGTGTTATTCACATCTGTTATTTTTACGAGTCGTATATATATATTTACTGGATGTATTTACTACATGCAGTAAGCATTCGCAAACAAACTAACCAATAAAGTCACAATAATAACTTTATACGCCTTAGTAACCGAGTTTGCCGTGCCATAGAATGTCTAGTTAAATTTTGATATTGCCCATGCCATTTCGGTGGGGAGGAGAATAGGATGGAAAATATGAATATTTCAAGCGCAGTGTATATTTACTGACTATAAAGTCGTCACTGGTTGAGTAAAACAGTGTTTTGCCGACTATTCCAAATGTTTTTATTTCGACTCTTATCACCTGATATGTTGACTTCTCATATATCTTATATTTTCAAATATCAATACATACAGTTATCAGTATTGATCACCACAAAGAGCTAAATAAGTTACGTTTGCAGTTGTGTGTTCATGGCATCTATAACTGTATAATCTGGTTTTTATAGTATGCCAAATCTTGCGTCAGCATCCACGACCCAAACACAAACATTAATGTTTTTGAAAGTGTTTTCAATGTACTCCATGACTTCCAGTTTTTGTAAAACGGAAGTCAACATTGGGGGATATTATGTAATTTGGAATGTATCAGAATTTCTCCCAATATGAACCTTCACAAAGGGGGCAGGGGAATGGACTCTGCAGATACTAAGAAACTGTAAAGCGAAATAAAACTTCATAAAATCGGACACCGTAATCTAAGGGCAGCCTCGTCATATTTGCGCTGGCGTACAGGTAATGGCAGATTTAAATAAGTTACGACTAACTTAAAAGTTGTGATATTTATAAAGCAACATCTAAACATGTTACGAATCTGTAATAAAACTAACTACTCGTCACAAAAAGCCTTTGATTATCCCCTAAAGAAAACGACTTGCTATGGGGTGCATGCTGTCAAAGGAAGGACACGACCTTTTGAGTGTATCATTAACAATAAAGTGTCCATTACGCTATGAAAATCAATAACATACCTGAATGATGTCTCAGGGGAGTGACAGAAACTGGGAGTAAAGCCGTCATCTAACACTGCCGTAAAACACTCGCACTAATAAAAAGTACTTTTTCACCACACGCATTTGCTGACATTCGACAAGTAATCATCCAGAATCTTTAAGAACGAGCCTCAGAAAATAAATCACAGCAAGATAATATCCTGTTTACTAGCAAAACAGAACGATATACTGTAGTAATTTTACAATTATTTTAATTTGTTCACAACATGAATAATAAGGTTAAGTAACGACAGTTCTAGATTAAATTAGCAGTGGTTAATGCAGTGCATAATAACCACTGCAATCAATTTCTTTTACCTAATTTTTGCTTTAACAACCATCCAGTACATCCCGAGATAAACCAATGATAGGAATACTAACTTAAGATTCTTTAGATACGTTTAAGGAGCATCAGGTGAACATGCAGCTGCAATAAAGAAACAGCATCTGTAAATACTGAGCCGTGAAAGAAAATGTGAATATATGCTGTTTATAGGATCCAGCCAAAAAGTGTGATTCATCACAACGAATTCGTTCGCTATCAACCTTCAACTATCCTCTAACTTTGTAACTCGTTACAACATGGCTAGGCCCACGACAGACTATTATCGCGAAATTTTCTCATCATGCGTTACATTAACTGATCTTTTTATTATACCGCTTGCTAAAAGAGGGACGTTGTCAGAGCAATAGCTTCGATTTTTGCATGTTTTTACATGTATGAATTTCAGATATTACGATGAATGTAACGAAATTATAAATCACTGGGTTATAGACATACATATAATCAATATAGTATGCAATATATATCTATATGTATATGATCAATACCCTTATACTAGCTCACTCTGTCGCATCACATGTACCAGTTTTATACTCTAAAAGAACGACAGCCTCACTGAAAAATGTCAACTGAAACAGTTTTTGAAGCATGACAAGACTCGTGAGATACGGCGAGCAGTATAGCCTCTCGTTCAAGGCCCATTTATATGAACGTTGGCTTCGCCGACCCATGCTGACCAAATCGTGGTGATCTGTTTCATACATAGTGAATATTACCCATTCCGTCCTTCGCCAATGGGCTGCGCTGCAGATATCATCACTATTGTTCACGTGGTTCAAAGAGGAGGATTTATAATTCTACTGGATACTCTGATATTTGGTGGTTTTCAGAGCTTTTATGTACCTGATCCAAACGAAGTTAAATGTGAATGGTGATAATGTTGATAGAAACAGACTATCTAATGAGGCAATCATACCAGTATATGTAAGCCACAAAAAGGACATAGGCGACTGCTTTATGTTTACCTGAAACGTTACAACCTGATTAATTTGACTGTGGTGTGTGTACCTTATAAAGCTATTTAGCCTAGACTTAGTAAAACAATCGACTGCCTTCCTAGCACGGTTAAAATAATTTTAGGAAGCTTTTAACTTTAAAATAATTCTCGATCATGGTTCCCTTTGTTGAAATGTTTTCTGTACTGACGTATCCATTACGTAGGTTCAGTTCGATGCTTACAAGCCATAATCTTCGCAGAGGTTTGCGGACGGGCCGGGAGTGTTTTTTTTTTTTTTGTTTTTTTTTTCCCAAACTGATGTCTCAAATGAGAACTTTAACCCCTTGAGTACGACCTTTGAGTATGATGAACTAGCCTTTAACCTGACCTTACCACCTCTCGAAGGCGAAGGTGTAATTTGTAAGGTCAGACTATAAGCCTGGTTACGTGTGAGGTCGTCTACCAGCACTCACGGCATATCGTAGAGTAATATGAAGTGTAAGGTTAGACTATGCTCCTGGTGATGCGTCAGGATGGCGGAGGTTAAGCACTGTTCACCTCACACTGTACTGTACCATGAAGTGCGAGGTTAGATATAGCATGGTGAAGTGTGAGGAAGGAGATGGTCCAGCATCAGTCGCCTCACAATATACAATAACTGAAGGTGTGAGGTACATATACGGTCATCCACACCTCTCACTCACTTCACGGGTGTAGCAACACGAAAAATGAGACTGTACTTTGAGGCTTCTGTAAAACTGGTCGTCACCTCGCTGGTCGCAAGGCTCCGGGAATCAAATAAACAAAAATTCGATCGATCGTCTTGTAAGGTTAAGTGAAAAAAGAAACTTCCTTCAACCGTCGTGAGCTGCTCTGTATTCCGCGGTGTCTATCAGGCTGAGTAAAATAAGCATCAGCTATTTTTACGGCCTGCCTGTGTGGATGAGCAGTGTGTGGCGGCCACAGCTTCATGTGGTAGTATAAGTGAGGCTAGGCAGTACCGCTTCGCGGAGGTAGGCCTACAATGCGCCCCTCGCCCCTTCCTTCACTGGGAACGTTTCGCTACGTACATAGGAATCAAGATCACTATCTTGTTTGTTTTACCAGAATCAGCCAATATGCACGAACTGTTAGTGGATTTCATATTCTGTATATTTATTACAAAAAAATATTCCGCCCATGCCTTGGTTTAGCACACAAATTGTAAACAGACTATAGCAATGTAATATAAACTTCGCAGTTAACTACAATAGTTAATATAATAATAATAATAATAATAATAATAATAATAATAATAATAAAAGGCTGCGGCAGTGTGTGGACTAGTGCGAACGTCAAATAATCCCTCTGGACGCGTTCTAGTCACGCCATCTCACGCTATGGGCTTAAAGCTTAATCCACATCGGGGGGAGGGAAAAATGCATGAGAATCATCCACCTTCACAAAAGAACCGAATTCTTATATAAATGCAATGAACTATATATTCTTCTGGTTAGCACACTCACATCGGGAGCCAGAGGGGACCACGGGTTCGAGTCTCCCGAGCGAGAGGATTCCAACCGAGCTCAGTATCGTGACGATGGTCCTCTCTGATCACAAGCACTTAAGTACGAGGATGGTCGACGGGTCGATGTTTAGCGGAGGAGCTTCGTCCCTGGAATGAGCTTGTGATGTGTAGAGCTCTTGGCCAGCAGTGAACAGTGGTGCTAGCGTGATTTTAT